>CM038679.1:499300194-499402518 GCA_021605205.1 Aegilops longissima | reverse complement strand
TCTAATTCTTGTGGAATGACAGTCATGCAAAGGATCAAGGGGTTCAGCTACCGCAGCAAGTAACACATGAGTCGTTGTTGTCCTAATGCAGTAAAATAGAGCAGGAGGCGAGAGAGTGGGATTATATCGGAATGAACAAGGGGTTTTGCTTGCACAGCACTTCGAAGATAATAGTTCTTCATCGGTGTCATCGAATAATCATCGTCGGTACATCGTCTACCGGGAGGGGACAGTTACCGGCAAACAAGAGAGAACACAATCAATGCAATGCACATATATGATGCATGATCATGTTAAGGTACTGAATTCACCTAATGCAATAATAATCCAAGTTAGTTGAAGTGGAATTCAAACAATGTTGAATTCCAACTCCAAATGCTATTTCATAAGTTACCCTAATCATGATTCATCCTATTCAGTGAGGTTAACTTGTTTAAACATGCATGATCATGGCATAAACAGATTCTTCATATTTTTCTGATCATTTTTCATATATAAATTATTTCCATCCGAGTTACGGTTGAATTTATATGATTTTAGAAGTTTGGGGTATTTTCTGAAATTTACTGAATTAAATTAAATCTAGAAACCTAATTATTGCGTCGACTGACGTCAATGTGACGTCAGTGGTCAACAGGCGCCCAGGTCAAACTTGACGTGTGGGGCCACACGTCGCTGACTAACTAAACTAACCTAGTCAATTAGCACTAACCTAGGTTAAGTTAAATTAGTTTAAACCTAAACTAGATTAGTTAGCAGGCGGGCCCGCATGTCGATGGCTCAGGGAAGTCAAACTAGGCCAAACCGGGTCAACTCGCGGAGTTGACCCGCGGCTCGCCGCCGGGCGGAGCGTGAGAGGCACGGAGGGAGCGGGTTTCCTCCTCCGGTGACCAAAGAGAGGCGGAGGGGCCCTACGTGACGCCCGGGCTCGCGCGCATCTAAGGAGACTAGCGGGAGGTGCGGGGGTGGCCGGAGTTCGCCGGAAACGAGTCCGTGGCGGTGGCCGGAGCTCAGGCGCGGATGGTGTCGATGCTACGGTGCACAAAAGGGAAAGACGAAGGTGCTCGTGCTCACAGGAGTGTCTTGGCGTGCTTATGGGCTCGGGACGCGAGCTACAGCTGTGGCATGGCGGCGCCATAGCCGCGGCGAGGCGCTCGGCAAGGTGGTTAGGCGGTTAGGGAGGCAATCGAGCATGGGGTTAGGGGAAAAGGATCGTGGCCTCACAGGTTGCAGTGGCCATAGAAGCGGGCTCGGGAAGCTTCGGACGGCGGACATCGACGGTGGAGATCGCGGTGCTCAACGAGGAAGACGAAAACGATGGCGTCGTTTGAGGCGTCCGTGGGCGCGTGCTTCATCTTGGTGCTTCCGCGGCGAGGCGAACCCGTTGGACAGGCGAGAGGGCAAGGGAGCACGGTGGCTGCGGTGGTTCCGTCGGCGGTCTCGGGTGCGTCACGGTCGACCACGGAGAGAGAGCAGAGGAGGGGAGGAGTTCGGGGAGAGAGTGAGAGGTTCGGGGTCGCGTGGCGCTGGAGAGGCGCCCAGTGTCGGGGTGAAGCAGCAGGGTGGAGGTGGCGCTGGCTTGGCGGTGCGCAGCGTCGGGCACGCGCCTGCCCCTCCTCTGGCGAGAGGAGGAAGGCGGCAGGAAGGAGGCGGTGGTGGGCTGGGCATTTGGAGTGGGCTGTGGGCTGAGAGGTGAGCACCGGTGTAGTCCCTCTCTCTCTTTTTTTTTTGTGTTTTTCTATTTTGTTACTGTTTTGTTTTAGTTTAGTAAAATACTAAACCATTTAAATAAATCCTGGAAATAATTATGGGCATTAACTGAATTATTACAGAGGCCCTTAACTATTTTCCAGAATTGTTGGAGCATTTAAAAATATTAATAGTATTTAAATGCCCCAATTCAAATACAATATGAATTATTCAAAAATCCTAAAATGCCTTGGAAAAATATCCATCACCTCTGGATATGGTTTTCACCTTTTTCCATTAATCCTGAATATTTTTGCAAACCAATTTGGGTTTTTGAAAATATTTTGAATTTGAACCTATTTGAATTGTTTTAGTGCTAGGGCTTGATCATCCCCATTTCAAATTTCATGGAAATTAAACATGATGCATGGATGCAATGCTACTAGCTACAAACAAGCTCTAGGGTTGATCTGGGGCTGTGACAGATGGCCTGGGGCACCGGGGCGATGGCGGCATCAAAGCCGAAGTTGGGATCCATGTTCCGAAGATGGCTGAAGACGCGAGAAAAGGCGCGCCCGAGCAGGGCGCGGCTCCTCTCCTCCACCAACCTGATGGCTCTGACTGACCACACCTCCAGCTGCGTCACCACGTCAGTAAAGAACTGAAGGTTGCCAGCATAATTGACCGCGTGAGGCTCGCCAACGGCCGCCTCGCAGATGTTACCCAAGGTCGTGTTAGCTCTCTCCCGTAGCGTGGAGAGCATGGGGCCATGCTTGTGCTCCAGGATCCGTCGCTGGCGTATCTCGTCCACGTTCTGCCGCGCAACAGCCTCAGCCTCGTCCACCGTTGGCGGAGAAGAAGCGCCTCGGCGGCGGGAGGTAATCGACTCCTCTGCGCCACGCCAAGGGCGCCCGGGAAGCGTAGGCCCGCGCGTCACTTCATCCAGCTTGGCCCCTCGGCGGCGGTCCTGCCTTCAGCCTCGACCCGATCAACCCCAGCCTCTCCTCGAACTCACGCTCAAGGTTCAGCGGGCCGCCGCCACCCGGCGCTCAACCTCTTCCAGACTCGGGCTTCCCGCAGCGACGTCATCCTCCGCTGCGTCACCAAGCGCTCCCTCGTCTCCAGACACTCAAGATCGCGGCGCGTTCGGCGCTTCAGCAAGGTGCCTCCTCACGCCTCGAGCTCTGCTGGTCTCACCAAGCCCCTTCATCGACGCAAGGGCCATCTCACGCAGCTCCACCGCTGCTCGAGGAATGGCACCGGGCACGAGTTCCCG
Source organism: Aegilops longissima (assembly GCA_021605205.1). Taxonomy (NCBI): domain Eukaryota; kingdom Viridiplantae; phylum Streptophyta; class Magnoliopsida; order Poales; family Poaceae; genus Aegilops; species Aegilops longissima. Next base: position 499,399,553 of record CM038679.1, on the reverse strand, counting down.
CTCCGCTCCTCCGCCGCCTCACGCCGCCGATTAGCCTCTCGGGCCTCCTCGACGACCGAGGCGGGCCTCCCGAGAGGCCGCCACGACGCCGGAGTTTCTCATTGTCGAGGTCACGCTGGTGGCGCGCAAGGGCAACAGCCACCTTCAGCTTGCGCCTCTCTTCAGCCAGGCACAGGCCCTCAGCCTCAAGGCGCGCGTCTTCATCAGCGAGCTCTTCGCCAAGCTCGCTCACCGCGTCAGCCGCCCTCCGGAGAAACCCTTGGTGAAGAACGCGGCGCTCCCGGACGCGCTCGAGCGCGTCTTCTGCGTCGTCCTCCGCCCAGTGTGCTGGGGGCATGATCAGCACTCCCCTGCAGGGCGGGGGTTGGGGCTGGCGCCCTCGCGATGGCCGGGCACGCCTCGCCAGAAGCCCGGCCTGGAGCCAGCCCATCCCCAATTGTAGAGCGCAGGGCTGACCTCAGCCAATCGCCATCCACGACCAGACGAGAAGCCCAAGGCAGGCTGGCTATGCCCCGAGAAGGCTCGCGAAGGAGGGTCGCGAGGCGCGCAGAGCCGCGATGCGCCACAGGATGGCTCACCCTCTCCGACCGACCTCACCACAAGGGCTCTACTTGAGCTCGAAGCGCTCGAAGACGATGGAAAGGGCGAAGCCTGGGGGGATGGCTCCTCAGCCATCTCCGTGTGCTCGGCAGGAAGGGCCCTGCGGAGCAAGGATCAGCCAAAGCAACGGGAAGATAAGGAACTAGGAAAGGGGAAGGCTTACTCATCAATGGCGAAATACTTCCTGCGCTTCAATAGACGGCAAGGGTAGTCCTCGCCAAGGCCTCCCTTCTCTTCCGGAGAGCCTCGAAGTCCATGCGGGAGCGGCCCACGAGTTCAGCGCAGGGGTCAGCCTGCGACGAGGAAGAAGCACCAAGGTGACCAGCGTCAGGGGCGTCGTCCTGGTGCACGCCGCCGGTCGCCTCACCAAGAAGGGTAGTTGGGGCCTCAGGGGGCCCGACCGCGGGAGCCGCGGGCAGCGGCTCAACGCCTTCAGCCCTTGCAGCGATCTGGGCCTCGGGAGCTGCCCCTCGGGAGTGCTTTGCTGGCATTGTCATCCCGACGGGGGCCCCCTCAGCCTACAGTGGCCCATGCCTCCCTGCTCCGCCACTCGAGGAAGGACCGCCGTGGGCGACGGGAAGGGCAGTCACCACCACTGGGTTCTCGCGAGGCCCCATGAGGCCTGCGGGGCGCAGCCCCCTTTCGTCGAAGTTGGGCATCTGATTCACAAAGTCGCCCCCGTTCGAGCAAAAGTACAGCAAAGCCCCCCCTTGCCGGATGCTGCCGGGGGAAGGGTCCCTAGTCAAGACCAAGAGCACCTTCCTCAGCGCTTCAGGCATCAGGTCCTCCTCCTGGAGCCTCATGCGATCCTCACGCCCGCCGAAGGCCCACATCCTGCAAGAGTGACGCTGGAGAGGGGCAATGCAGCATAGCAGGAACTCCTTCACCACCTTGGGCGCCGTCACGCCGATGGCCCTTTCGGAACGCGGCGACTTGATTTAAGACGCAGTCGGGGCTCGTGGCGTCTCTCGCCCCACCTGAATTGGGGACAACGGGCGATGTTGGCTCCGAAAGCAGGGGGCTGGGCACCCCGACATCCACGTACAGCCACCGCTCGCGGAACCCAGACGCGGGCGGGGGAAGGCTGAAATCAATCCTTGAAGCCGCCGTTTCTGGTGCGGCAATGAAGCTCACGCACCCCGAGCATTGGGTAGGGTCGACGAGGCGCAAAGAAAAGAAGTGACACAGCAAGTCAACTGAAGGAGGGATGCCCATCATTGCCTCACAGACAAAGGCAAAACCGGCAAGAAGAGTAATGGATTCAGGACCCAAATGCATCATATGGATCTGGTAACGGGAAAGCACATCGTTGAAAAAATTGGAAAAGGGGGGAACCAGTCCCGCCCACAGGGCGTCGGCAAAGTACCGGACCTTGGTGACTATTCTGTCAATGGAGAAGTGAGACGCGGGCCAGGCCTTTGTCCTCCCGCACTCGTTGAAGATAGCGGCCAAAGCAGAGCTGACCTTGTCCAAGCCTTCTCGGTTGAGTATGATCGGCCGATCGACGGCAGGAGCCGTCGACGACGGCAAGAGCCGTCGACGATGGCGAGCGAGGCGGACGCACAGGTTTCTTCCCTTTCCCCTTCTTCGTCGGAGCCATGGCGATGGAAGGGGGGAGGATTCGAGATTGAATTGGAAGCGGAGACTGGAGCTCGAGAGGAGGAAGAGCAGGGGACGGTCGAGCAACGAAAAGAGGGACGACTGTGTGCAACCACGGGTCCGCCTAGCTGGGCGCAAAATAAGGGCGTGGGGAAGCAGGGCGCCACGCCCAATCAACGCCACCGGCGCCCGAGGCCTTGAGCTGTTAGGGCCCATGGCGGTTCGCTTGCCCTTGCCGCTTCTCTGCTCAACCAAGTCCAGCGCGCCTTGGGCGGGGGGCTCTGTCGGCGTTCAGGAGCAGGGGTACAGACTTGCACTGCACTGCGGGCCTGCAGCGTGGCTCAAGGGGTGGCCAGTCTGACGCCCATCTTCATCGGCACAAACTCAAGACCCTCGCGAGGCCAAGCCTCGTGGGGCGGACGACAAGAAGCTTCTCGAGCACGGCCTCGTTGGCTCGCTCGCGAGGCGGAGAGATCAGGTGGGGTACCTCACGAGGTGCCCATGGCGCAAGCCATGACGACCAAGGCGCCCGGCGAGGCGCCCAGCCAGCATGATGTCCTCATTTCCTCTTTGGTGCAAAGGGGGCAAGCGCAGGCGAGAGCATCAAGCAAAGGCATCTGTTTCGGTGCAACAAGACCAAGACCGTCGCAACGGCAGGAAGGAAGTCATCGTGGAGCCCAAGCCGGCGTCACCACCAGAGCCTTTGATAGGCGAGGACCAACTTTAGTCAGGATAAGTGTACTAGATGTTCCCCTTCAAAATGGCCAATTGTTGGTGCCCTTCCCGCTCAATATTTGGGAAGAGGCCCAGGGCCTTTGCCTATAAATAGGACTAGCTACCCACAGGGTAGAGGCATCTCGGAGACATCTTGGAGAGATCCAGACATCTCGCCTCATCTTAGCTTGATCCACTCTGATTGAGAGCCTAGCTACAAGAACACCTCACCCTCGCGAGGCTGTTCTTCCTTGTATTGTTCATCATCAGCCCAAGAGGCAATCCACCACACCACACACTGGAGTAGGGTGTTACACCACAATGGTGGCCCGAACTAGTATAAACCTTGTGCCTCTTATGTTGTTCCTTTGGTAGTTTAGATCCTAGCGAGGCGATAGGTGTAGGTAGGTAGGGGGCGAGATGTCCGCGCGCACCCCAGAGTTCGAACCTAGAGGGTCTGCCGGAACCCGAAATCCGACAAGCTTTTTATGATTCTGCCGAGAGCTTTTGAATCCGGCGTTGACTGTCGTGCTCTTCGGGCTGTTTCCCTTGGTCCGACCCTGGTCCTTGACACGTTGTGGTTTCCCGATTCCATCCCTGATTTCGGATGTACTTGGGTCGCTGGTACTGCATCTTGCCAGCCAGCTATCCTCTCCCGCGCAAAAGCGGGTCATGAGGCTTGTTAATGCGGCCATTGTTCTTGGCTTTTCTTGGCCGAGGTGTCTGGCGAGCCATTCGTCTCGGACGTTGTGTTTGAAAGCTACTAAGGCTTTGGCGTCCGGACAGTCGACTATTTGGTTCTTTTTAGTAAGGTATCTGTTCCAAAATTTCCTGGCTGAATCTCCGGGTTGCTGAGTTATGTGACTTAAATCGTCGGCATCCGGAGGTCGGACATAGGTCCCTTGAAAATTTGCCCGAAAAGCATCCTCGAGCTCCTCCCAACTTCCAATGGTGTTTTCGGGAAGGCTATTAAGCCGATGATGGGCTGGCCCTTTGAGCTTGAGGGGTAAGTATTTTATGGCTTGGAGATCATCTCCTCTAGCCATGTGTATGTGGAGGATGTAATCCTCAATCCAGACTCCAGGGTCTGTTGTTCTGTCGTATGCCTCTATGTTTACGGGCTTGAATCCCGCTGGAAATTCATAATCCAGCACCTCATCGGTGAAACATAGGGGGTGTGCGGTACCCCTATATTTTGGTGTACCGTGATGTTCGGATACTTGATGTGTTGCATTGCTTACTAGAGCTTGCTTTCTTGGCCCGTAGATAGATCTAACTGGGCCATCTTTTTAATCTGAATCCTGTGTGGATCACGTGCGGCTTGTCTTGTGGCGCCGTTTACCGCTCTCTGTTTGCCATGGGGTCGTCCATCCGACCGGGTGGCCTCCTTGTTTTTGATTGCGGGGCTCACGGCCTCCTCATCAAATTCGGGCGATAGTTTTCGCCGGGCAGCTCTTTGTTCGGCGTATCGCCGTATTTATCTCGCGGTGTTGAGTACTTTGCTCCATCTGATTCTGAGTGCATCTTCCATTGTTTTGAGCTTCGCTTACGCTTTTTGAGGCTACGTGCGATGGCGGCGAGCCTTTGTGGAGGTTCTTCTGCTCCGGCAACTTGTCCGGCGTGAGATCGTCCGGACTGTTATCTTCGCCGGGGACGGGTTGTTTATCCAGGTTGTCCTGTTCGAACGGTTGCTCGATAGCATGTTCGTCGTCCACCGGTTCGCCATGCTCCATGGCTGGGTCTGTATGGCTGTTGTCTTTGTCGAGGCGGGACTTTGAGTGGCGCTTACGTCGCCGTTTTGGCTGCTCTTTGAGGGAATGATCCTTCGTAGCGTCCCATTGTTCCTTGTCGTCGCTTCCTTTAGGTGTATCCACCATGTATACATCGTGAGATGAGGTGGTTCTCCAGTGCCCTATAGGTGCTGGTTCATGTTCCTCTCCTACATAAATGCGTCCATCTTGCCGATGTCTTGGTCGAAGTCGAGCATGTCGGTTAAATCATCGGCGGTGGCTACGAAGTGGGTGGTGGGTGGGCATTGAATTTCTTCGTCGTCGCGTCCCAACCTTGCTGACCATAGTCCGGCCAGGGCTCTCTGATAAAAGAGAGACTTTAGTGAATTCAGGATGTCGCCAAAGGCGAGTCTTTGAAAGATGTCCGTGGCGGTGAACTCCATGATCGGCGCCATCGGATTCAATTGGCGGGCGCTGAAGGTTCGGAGTCCGAAGAGGAGTCCGACACCTTGGAGTCACGAGCTTCGCAAAGGACAGGGTAGGTGTACGGCTCAACCGCCGTAGAGATCGCAGCCCCCGAGGCGGTGTCCAGCCACCCGTCCTCGATCGGCCTGATCGGCTCGAGCTAAGGGTCGGAGTGGACATCGGTGCGGCCTCGGGACCTTTGTTTGGCGACAGAGCTAGATCATGCCCCTCATGACGGTCTGGTGGCTTGGCTGTGGCTCGAACCGTCGAAGATCAAGTCTCCGCGGACGTCGGCCGTGTAGTTCAAACTTTCAAATCTGACCTGATGGCGGGCGTAGCTTTCATCACGGCGGTTTTCAATAAAATACTTATTGAGAAATCGATCTTTTGATTCAAGATAGGAAGAATTATCCTTCTTGGTAGACAAATACTTGATCTGAAGGCGATAGCATTAAATATATTCTGAGGTTGAGCTGAGGTTGCTCAACAATTTATTACAAACACGCCAATATTTTACATAAGGCGGCCATGACCTGAGGGTGTGGTGGCATACTCTTGACTCGAGATAAAAGTGGTGGTGGATATACCACGATTGGAGTGGATAACATGACTCCTAAACTGGCAGCTCATCGGCGTCGAGGTGAGCTCGATGCATTTATTCGGTAGCGAAGCGGATATATCTGATGACCAAATCCAGGATCGCACGGGACTGGTGGGACTCCTCTAGGCGTCGGACTCGCTATCGAACTCTTCATCCATGAGATCTTCGTCAACATCTGGCCAAATCAACAAGCCAGGTGAGTACTTTCAAAGTACTCGCAAGACAGTTCGGACATAAGATATAACGAATGCATGCATGAATGCGTCATTAGCAAATAGCAATGCACACTCAAATATTAAATATTTGCACGACATGATAAGTAAAAAAAGAAGTCGGGCGGTAGTCCTCTCGAAATCCCAACAAAACAACTGAAAACCGATCGGGTGTCTGGAGCGACGCCTCGAAGGGTAAACAAATAAATAATCATGCCACAGTCGGGCGTCTAAGCGACACCACATAAAGGGCTTATATTGGAAAGTAGATAATAAGAGTGCCACAGTCGGACGTCTGAGCGACATCACATAAAGGGCTTGTATTGAAAGTAAATAACATGCGTGCCACAGTCGGACGTCTGAGCGACATCACAGAAAGGGCTTAAATTGAAAATAAATAACAGGCGTGCCACAGTCGGACGTCTGAGCGACATCGCAGAAAGGGCTTATATCGAAAGTAAATAGCAAGGGTGCCACAGTCGGACGTCTGAGCGACATCGCAGAAAGGGCTTATAGTGAAAGTAATTAACAAGCGTGCCACATTCGGACGTCTGAGCGACATCACAGAAAGGGCTTAAATTTCATCATTCATATCTGATAAATTCACGAACATATAACACTCATAGGAAATATTCAACACATAATAATAAACGGGTTAGTCCATCCACAGGAATAAACATTTAACCGGACTTAACACTCATGTGGTTCACCGGAGTTTTTGTCACCGAGATTGACACTGACAAGATAAGTTGAACATAGTACCTGGACATGGATAAGATGATTCAAAGGATTTTTGACTCTGCAGAGTTTGTACTAATTATCCACAACCAACGGATTTCCGTAGTCACGAAGGACTAGTTCCGTTTACGGTATTTCGGTAGAAACACGTCTAACCAGTACACACCCATCCCACCTCATGATGCCAGGAATCACCCTAGACAACGTTTAAGAAAAACTTTGAGACGGGGAGATCACAACCTCGAATAGCATGGGATCAAATTTATATACGCGCGCTCTAAGGGGTGCCCCCCTCTCGGTCCCAACTGAAACACCCATGCCCCCGACCGGATGGTGGCTTTAATCCAGGCCATGGAACCCTCATCACGGCCTCTCTATTTGGTGTGTACCAGGAAAGAGGTTTGTAACTTACTAAGCCATATCCCTTGCGGAAAACATGTGGTAGTACAGGAAGGGAAAACGGATGGAAACGTGACTTGATTCACGTTGACACTGGAGTCAAAAAGTCTGGCATAAGACTGGCATGCTACAACACTGCCATTTTAATCATTCTCATGCCATCCCATGGCCATGCAAACTCATATCCAACAACATATGGATTTTTGAAACTCACTTGCCTCAACTTTGCATGTAATATAACTTTTATCGAAATGCTCATAAACATGCCATGAAACTACTTAATGCAAACATGCCAAAGACACTCATCATATCAAAAGTTCAAACATGCTTGCCTGGTTCGGAGTAGTCGGATTCTAGCTTGGTGAAGTTCGCGGTTCCGTCACCTCCTCCGGTATCTACGGTATAAGAAAATACGTACTAACGTAAATACCGTGAGTGCACAAACAAGTGTTCCAAATATTTTTCAAATAAATATGACAAAAATCTAGACAGAAAAATAAAGATGACAGAAAAAGAATCAATCAAAAATCAGTTTCTGTTTAAAAGTTATAAAGGTTTTAATCCAGGGACTCATCTGTAATGAAACAGAAAGTTTCCAGGGGCCAACTTATAAAAACAGAAAATGCTTCGGCTAAAAAGCCGTCAACTGCAAAGGGAAACGTATTCTGCCCGAAGGCGTTTTCAGAAAACGATTCAAAAAAAAAAGATTAACGAGGGGTCCCACCCGTCAGGTTTGAAATTTCAAACGGGGGAGAAGCAGAGCTCGTCGGCGCCCGAGAGCTGCGGTGGTCGCCGGCGGCGATCCACGGCGAGTTAGGAGGATAGGAGAGTACCTACGTGATCAGCGTGACCTTCCGCATCCGTGGGTGGTGGTGGTCGTCGGCGAGCACCACGTCGACGGTGGTCCTTGCTCCGGCGGACGGCGGCTCGGGTGAAGTTGGATCTCGTCGGGGAGGGCTGCGGAGGTCAAATTGAAGCCTGGGTTAGATCACTGGGTGCTCGAGAAGACTACTGACGAGGTTTGGGCGGCGGGGATGGCCTCACCGGAGTGGATCGAGCTGGTGGCCGAGGCGGATCGGGGCGGCCAGAGTTGGGGGAGGAGACCTCCTCGAGGTCCTCCTAGTGGCTTGGCGGGGTTCTGGTGGGGAGTAGAGGTGGTGCGTGCTTGAGAACGAGCTCGGGACTCCATTTTATAGGCGATCCGAGGCGGTGGCCGTGAATAGGGATCTCCGGCGATGGTTACGGCGGCGCAGTGCTTGGTCGGGTAGCTTAGGGGGGTTGGGCGTCAACGTGGAGGTCCACGGGTTCCATTTAGGTGCTTACCTAGTTTGGATTAGGCGCTCTTGGGTGGTTTCGACAGAGCAGGCGGCCTTCTGCCCGGCGGCAGAGGGCGCGCCTGTGCTTACCCTGGCGGCGACGGTGCTGCAGTGTGCACTGGCATGCATGAGGCCACGCGGAGGGCTAGGGGGCGTTGGGCGGCACCGGACGGCGTAGCGAGCTGGCGCTAGCTCCCGTTGGCCGCCATGGGTGGCTCTACCACCGCAGAAGCTGCCGGCGTCGGTGATGCTCGCCGCCACCGACACCTGCGCCCATCCAAGAGAGCATGCGGTGCTCTGGTCAAGGAGGAGAGGCCGTGCGCAACGCGCCAGGGTGCACTGGTGATCGATGACAAGGCAGCGATTTAAAAACGACAACGACAAAACTCGAATCTCTGAATATACTGAAAGTGTACAGGAACAGTGCCGGCCAAGTGTTTGATGAAATGATTCAAGCATGAGAAAAATTTATCCGGGACTGATCGTTGGTGTGGTGGCCTCTCAAAGCACCCAGGGGTTGCCTGATTTTTGGTGGAATTTTTGGAGAGAGGAAAATATGAATTTCACCAAAAATGATGAATCTGGTCCAAACTTGAAAATTTTGAAAAGAGGAAGAGTGGATCTTGATGGTTCTAGGTTGGTGGTGCTAGGGACTATCCAGAGGAGTTGGTTTGAGATCAAAACTCAAAGGAAATCAGGTACTTCCTTTGTAAATCATCTAGGCTTAGAATAATGGACATAATTGTTTTTGGGAATAAAATAAATGAAATAAAATCCAAAAATGGGTTGGACCTGTTGGAACAGAATGTTTGGGTTGCCCCAAAGTGGAGGGAGGGGTTTTTGGGAGAATTTACCACATGAGGCATGGTAAAACAATGGATGGTTTCAAAACAAAAGAGTAGCCCCAAAACCCAAAGGGTTTCTTTTTAAAAGAAAATAAATTCCAAAAATATATTTGAGATGGGAAAGAGAAGGAAGGTTTTTTTAAATAACCAAACACCAAGGTTGAGGAAGATACAAAATAAAATCATTGTCATGAGGAAAATTTTGAGAGAGAGAGGTTTTTTTGGAAGGATTTTAAATGACCTCCTTCAAATCAAACAAAGTTTTTGTTGAAAACCGAATTAAAATTTTTGGAGTGTCACACTTTCAATCTGCTCTAGATGGCCAAGCGAATTGGCCCGCAGTGCAAAGCCACCGAATACGAAGATCTGTCCGGGGAGAAAAGTCTCACCCTGGACCGCATCGTCGTTGACGATCGGAGGAGCCATCGGGCCTAAGGATGACGACAGGAGGAACTCTCAATGAAAGCACCAATGTCGTGTCAAAACCGGAGGATCTCGGGTAGGGGTCCCGAATCGTGCGTCTAGGCGGATGGTAACAGGAGACAAGGGACACGATGTTTTACCCAGGTTCGGGCCCTCTCGATGGAGGTAAAACCCTACTCCTGCTTGATTAATATTAATGATATGGGTAGTACAAGAGTAGATCTACCACGAGATCGGAGAGGCTAAACCCTAGAAGCTAGCCTATGGTATGATTGTTGTTAGTCCCTACGGACTAAAACCCTCTGGTTTATATAGGCACCGAGGAGGTTAGGGTTACACGAGTCGGTTACAATGGTAGGAGATCTACATATCCGTATCGCCAAGCTTGCCTTCCACGCCAAGGAAAGTCCCATCCGGACACGGGACGAAGTCTTCAATCTTGTATCTTCATAGTCCAGGAGTCCGGCCAAAGGATATAGTTCGGCTATCCGGACACCCCCTAATCCAGGACTCCCTCAGACCCTTTTCATCGAATCCGATCCAACTAAAGTGGGAGAGACTGGCACCCGCTAGCCACCTTATGCAACAAGTGCATGTCAGTCGGTGTAACCTGTCTCACTTAAGTGTACGTGTAAGGTCGGTCCGGGCCGCTTCATCCCACAATACCGTCGAAACAAGATAGGACTAGTAACGGTAAGCATACTGAACAAAATCAACGCCCACAACAACTTGTGTTCTACTCGTGCATAGAATCTACGCAATAAACCTGGCTCTGATGCCACTGTAGGGGAACGTAGCAGAAATTGGAAATTTTCTACGCATCACCAAGATCAATCTATGGAGAGACTAGCAACGAGAGAGAGAGGGAGTGCATCTTCACACCCTTGAAGATCGCTAAGCGGGAGCATTACAAGAACGCGGATGAAGGAGTCGTACTCGTAGCGATTCAGATCACGGTTGATTCCGATCTAAGCACCGAACAACGGCGCCTCCGCGTTCAACACACGTACAGCCCGGGGACGTCTCCTCCTTCTTGATCCAGCAAGGGGAGAGGAGAAGTTGAGGGAGACCTCCGACAGCACGACGGCGTAGTGGTGATGGAGCTCATGTTCCCGGCAGGCTTCGCCAAGCACTACGGAGGTGGAAGAGGTGTTGGAGGAGGGAGAGGGCTGCGCCAGGAAGAGGTGCGGCTGCCTCTCTCTCCCTCACTATATATAGGGAAGGGAGGAGGGAGGCTCCTAAGGTTCCCTAGGGAGGCGGCGGCCACGTGGGAAACCCTAGATGGGTTTGGGCGCCCCCACCCCTAGGAAACTTGCCCCCAAGCCGGGAGGGGCGGCCCTAGGGGTGGCGCCCCACCTCTCCTGGTTACGTGAGATGGGGTGGGAGGCGCTCAGCCCTTAGTGGGCTGATGTGCCCCTCCCTTGGCCCATAAGGCCCCCAACGCTTGCCGGGGCCTCGGAAACCCTTTCCGGACACGCTGGTCATCACCTGGTACCCCCGGAACAATTCCGGACTCCAATACCCTTCGTCCAATATACCGATCTTCACCTCCGGATCATTCCGAGCTCCTCGTCATGTCCGGATCTCATCCGGACTCGAACAACCTTCGGTAACCACATACTATTTCCCATAACAACTCTAGCGTCACCGAACCTTAAGTGTGTAGACCCAACGGGTTCGGGAACCATGCTGACATGACCGAGACACCTCTCCGGCCAATAACCAGTAGCGGGATCTGGATACCCATATTGGCTCCCACATGTTCCACGATGATCTCATCGGATGAACCACGATGTCAAGGATTCAAGCAATTCCGTATGCAATTCCCTTTGTCAATCGATATGTTACTTGCCCGATATTCGATCGTCGGTATCCCAATACCTCGTTCAATCTCGTTACCGGCAAGTCACTTTACTCGTTCCATAATGCATGATCCTGTGACTAACTACTTAGTCACATTGAGCTCATTATGATGATGCATTACCGAGTGGGCCCAGAGATACCTCTCCGTCATACGGAGTGACAAATCCCAGTTTTGATTCGTGCCAACCCAACAAACACTTTCAGAGATACCCGTAGTGTACCTTTATAGCCACCCAGTTACGTTGTGACATTTGGTACACCCAAAGCACTCCTACGGTATCAGGGAGTTACACAATCTCATGGTCTAAGGAAATGATACTTGACATTAGAAAATCTTTAGCAAACGAACTATACGATCGTGTGCTATGCTTAGGATTGGGTCTTGTCCATCACATCATTCTCCTAATGATGTGATCCCGTTATCAATGACATCCAATGTCCATGGTCAGGAAACCATGACCATCTGTTGATCAACGAGCTAGTCAACTAGAGGCTCACTAGGGATATGTTGTGGTCTATGTATTAACACATTCATTGCGGTTTCCGGTCAATACAATTGTAGAATGAATAATAGACAATTATCATGAACAAGGAAATACAATAATAACCATTTTATTATTGTCTCTAGGGCATATTTCCAATAGTATCATGGGACTAGGGCACTCATCCTCTCCAAGCTTCGTCAGCGAGGTTGTGGACCCACCTTCCATCTGATTACAACTCAAGCGTGCAGTTGTGGGGAGGGGGATCCCGGTGCCTCGGCTCTGACTAGTAGTTTAAGTTAGGATTTTTTTTCTCGTAGGAGCGGCGTTTGGGTGGATGGTGCGCTAAATCTTTCAGCTGTCTTTTGGACCTCGATCCTCCTCGGATTCATCCATATGGATGTAATCGATGGTGCTCCAACATAGGTCCTAGCCATGTCCTTGTGGTGGGAAGGTTAACTTTTTTTGCCGTGCGCATGCGGCAACGAGACTTGGTGCTAGGCAATTCAGATTGATTCCAGAGTTTAAGAGCATCTACAGCCGGACTTGGCAAATCTGACCCCTCAAACGCCCGCGGACGCGCCCAGTGACCAGTCACACCTCAAAAAATGCATTCCACATCCGGATACCTCAAATTAGAAACCTCAAATCCATATTATTACATGCAACACATCGATCTTTGAGCAGAGTTTCGTCCGGTTCCGCTCCGCTCGTCCGGCTCCGCCGTGGCCATGTCCGGCCACCGGCTACGCCCCTCAGAGTGTTGGTCCGGTCACCGGCAAGGTAGAGTAGGGCATGGGACACGAGCTGGCTCACAGGAGTCAAGTCGTCGTCTTCTCCCATGCCCTATTCTTCCTCATCGGAGTCTGGAACCCGTTGGGTGCCGATGGACGTCAGATCGATGATGGATCCGTCCTGGGACGAGCCGGCGACATCCACCACAAGGAGGTTGCGGCGCCCGGACTGGTGCATCGTACGGGGTGCCGGAAAATGCGACTCCACCTCACCGACATCCGCCATAGCATGCGCTACCGCCGGGTCCCGCGCCCACTGCAGCGCACGACGGGCACGCTACGCCATGTTTGCATTGGAGGACGCCATGGTGCGTCCATGGCCTCGGCGCGCCAACAGAGGGGTTGCGCGTCCGCCACCGTGTTCGGCCGCAAGACAGACCGCACCGCCTCCAGTGAGGCAGCGACGGCTTCCCTAGCGACGGATCCATGTGCCATTTGGGCGGATGCAATGGATTCCCGATGGAAGGAGTTTGAGTGCTGCCGTGCATGGGCCTCCTCCAGGCCGCGGCAGAGTGCAAGCTGGACGGACATCTCCTATTCAGGGCGGCGTGGGATGAGCTCGCGGTCGACGGATCTGGAGGTGAAAGACTCGGATCCACTGCCCGCCATGCCGGAGATTATCGCACGGCGTCGGGGACGAGCTTGGGTGGCAGAGGGGAGTGGAGTGAAGTGGCTAAGGGTTTGGTCCGGCGAGTGGATGGGTAGGAATATGTGGGGTCGGGTGGGCCAGCATGGGTCGGGTTCGACGTGGCGGGCGTGCCCGGGCGCCCCTATATTCGCCCCATATTTGGGCTGGATATGAGGGGTGTCGGTCAGCCCGGGCGTTTGAGGCGTCCGTCTGGGTTAAAATTTTGCGACCGGACAGTGACCGGGCGTCCCACCCTGGCGTCTGAGGCGGGTTTGACGCGTGGGCTTGTAGATGCTCTAATTGTGACGACTGCGACTCTTGGGCGCTGGTCCTTCGGGGCATATTAACAAAGACTTCCCGGTTGTCATCGACAAGGTCAAACCACCTCTCGTAGGTTGGTGCAGGGTTTTCAATACAACTTTTAAATATTTGAGATGCTTTGCACTTCCTTAGGAACCTTTATGATATATAGATAGATATGGTCTTTTTTCACGAACGGAAAACAACATCATTAACAACTTCAGTAATAAAGAGAAAAAAGCTGTAAACAAAACAGGGAAATGTTCAAAAGCCAAAAATACCAGAAAAATAAATTGGTGTCGCCCGGATTTGAACCGGGGATCCTCAGCGTGTTAAACTAATGTGCTAACCAACTACACCACGACACCTGTTGTATCTCACCTGTTACCTTAATAATTTTATTACGAACATATTTAGTCGGCTGATTATGACGTCATCCAGGGTTTTGCCGCCGCCTAGTCCCTTTTTTGTGTCACATATACAACGAGGCAGGCATACACGCATAGTCCGTGGCCGTGATCGAAAACAACAGACCGTAAATCTTCTGTAGTACCCCGTACGACTTTTTTGGGCTTTATTATGACATTTTCCAGATTTCACCCCTTATTTAGTGGAGGAGGTAAAGCAAGACTAGTCAATTCGAACCTGCCATCATGGCTGCTTTATTGCTCAAATAGTGCTTACATCATCAATCCACAAGGATAAAATCAAACTAGGAGGGTCATCAACCCATAAGCTACTCTCTCTACTACACTCCTTTGCAAGAACGACTAGTCAATTCGACGTAAGCGTAGAACGGGAACAACTTGTCCGAGGTTTTAACTTCACTTTAGTAAATTCTACCTTCCAAGCTAGCATGAGCTGATTCTGCCTATCGTTAGGCCTAGAAAGCATGCCAAATCCTAAGGCTAGGCCACTAACTAGATCGATAATGATGGTTTATTCTTCCTGTAAAACAAAGCGCACACCACTGTTTCTTCAGAATTCTTTTTGATAAAAGACCAAAAAGAAATGCAGTTTAGGAAACAGATCAAACAAAACATTGTCACACAGAACCAAATCCTGCCATTTGACTTGTAGCTGGCATAAAAATCAAGTCTCGAGCCTTCATATTTGGCGGCTGCGGGGTACTTGGAGCACACTCCATCTTGAAAACGGTTTGGCGTGAGCGATATTTTTCCCTCCCGCTGCTCTTTCCGTATGCCTGTGCCACCGCCTTCCTTCCCTTATCTAGCGCCGCCTTTGATCACTTGCGACCGTCTGCAGTCCTCGCCGGCGATGCCATGGACACCGCCTCGACCCCCTGCCCCACTCTGTCGATTTGGAGTCTGATCCTCAAACTTAGCATTTATTCCATCTCATGTGCTTCCGATGGCCACTTGCCACAGGCTAGGCCATCACCTCATCCACCTTGCCAATGACAAGTTTGGCACAAAGGTGCAAAGCCGTATGCCGCATGTGCAGGTATTGGCCTCCCCCCGCCGGTGCCGCAACAATCCTCAACTAAGAGGCCGAAGAAGGCGACGACGTGTCACGCTGTTGTCCCTCCTTCATTCGCCCCGGCGGCAGGCAACACTAGGGTGCATTCCCAGTGCTACGCCATATCAGAACGGTCGCTGAGGTAAAAAAATTCATCCTTTGCCTTATATCGGGTTTTGTTCAATTGAATGTGAGGTGGCCACAAACATATGTTGGCAAATGTGAAAATTTTGTGATTTAGCGATGATTTTTTTTGTGGAGGGGGTGGGGGTGGGGGGTTTGACAGTCACTCAAGAGTATGATGGGTGATTCTGGTGGGACAATTATTTTGGTCTTGAGGGCGCATCATTGTCGCTTTTTGATCAACTGGATGCGAAAGAGCAAGATGCGGAATTTGATCGATTCAAAACCTCTGACTAGCATGGTGCCTGCTAGATGAATATATGTTGGGCTCTCAAATAAAAGGGTGTGTGTGGCACAAAGCAAATTTCTCTGAGTTGAGAACTAAGGTATCAATCCATAGAGTTCACACTTACAACCAATTATGAGTACATACAGACAACTAGATCTTCCCCCTGGTGGTCGCCTTCCGATCTGGCCGCCGCCGTTGTTGCTGGCTTTCCGATCTGTTCTGGCCGCTGTCGTCCCATGTCGCGGGCTTCCCTTTCTATCCATAGCATGGTGCCTCCCGATCTCGCAGCTACCTTTCTGGCTCCGATCTGGATGATGTCCATGGTTGGGAGTTTGATCAAGGGAAGCACGTGGGTCTGGTGCATGAATGGATATACACAAATACACATGCGTGGACATGTATGCAGATGATCGGCGGCCGCCCAGACTGCCGGCTAGCTGCAACCCATGGTACTGGCTGTTGGCGTCCACCTAGGTCTTGGTGGCTAGCTGCATGGCCGAGTGGCACGGCTAGACAGTGTTCCTGGCGGAGTGCGCCGGGGTTTGGCGGCTAACGATCCAAGTGTGGTGGATCTGCTTTCTGGCTTTTGACTACGTCATGGGGAATTGAATCCGAGACGGCGGCGGCCTCGCCGCGGATTGCGATCACCATCAAAGGATTTTCCGAGAGTTTCATCTCTGCAGATATGGTGGTTCACTTGGGTGGCGAGATGCAAACTACGGACAATGTCTTGATGTAGAGGGATTGTTGTGCAGTGGTGGCGTCATATCGCTTGTACACTACTGTTGGATGCTGCTAATGAAGGAAATATGCCCTAGAGGCAATAATAAAGTTGTTATTTATATTTCCTTATATCATGATAAATGTTTATTATTCATGCTAGAATTGTATTAACCGGAAACTTAGTACATGTGTGAATACATAGACAAACAGAGTGTCCCTAGTATGCCTCTACTTGACTAGCTCGTTAATCAGAGATGGTTAAGTTTCCTAACCATAGACATGTGTTGTCATTTGATGAATGGGATCACATCATTAGAGAATGATGTGATGGACAAGACCCATCCGTTAGCTTAGCATTATGATCATTAAGTTTTATTGCTATTGCTTTCTTAATGACTTATACATGTTCCTCTGACTATGAGATTATGCAACTCCCGAATACCGGAGAAACACTTAGTGTGCTATCAAACGTCACAATGTAACTGGGTGATTATAAAGATGCTCTACAGGTGTCTCCGATGGTGTTTGTTGAGTTGGCACAGATCGAGATTAGGATTTGTCACTCCGCGTATCGGAGAGGTATCTCTAGGCTCTCTCGGTAATGATCATCACTATAAGCCTTGCAAGCAATGTGACTAATGAGTTAGTTGTAGGATGGTGCATTACGGAACGAGTAAAGAGACATGCCGGTAATGAGATTGAACTAGGTATGATGATACCGATGATCGAATTTCGGGCAAGTAACATACCGATGACAAAGGGAACAATGTATGTTGTTATGCGGTTTGACCGATAAAGGTCTTCGTAGAATATGTAGGATCCAATATGAGCATCCAGGTTCCGCTATTGGTTATTGACCGGAGATGTGTCTCCTTCATGTCTACATAGTTCTCGAACCCGTAGGGTCCGCACGCTTAACGTTTGATGACGATTTGTATTATGAGTTATGTGATTTGATGACCGAAGTTTGTTCGGAGTCCCGGATGAGATCACGGACATGACGAGGAGTCTGGAAATGGTCGAGAGGTAAAGATTGATATATTGGAAGGCTATATTCGGACATCGGAAAGGTTCCGTGTGATTCGGGTATTTTTCGGAGTACCGGAGAGTTACGGGAATTCGCCGGGGGAAGTAGTGGGCCTTAACGGGCCATACGGGAAAGGAGAGAAGGGCCTCAAGGGGTGGTTGCGCGCCCCCCATGGCAAGTCCGAATTGGACTAGGGAGGGGGCGGCGCCCCCTCTCTTTCCTTCTCCCTCTCGTACTCCTTCCCTCTCTCCCCTCTTGGAAAAGGAAGGGGACTCCAACTAGGATTGGGAATCCTAGTTGGGACTCCCCCTATAGGCGCGCCCCTCCTAGGCCGGCCTCCTCCTCCTCCCTCCTTTATATGCATGGCCAATTGGGCACCCAAAGCACAACAGACAATCTCTTAGCCGTGTGCGGTGCCCCCTCCACAGTTACACACCTCGGTCATATCGTCGTAGTGCTTAGGTGAAGCTCTGTGCTGGTAGCTTCATCATCACCGTCACCACGCCGTCGTGCTGACGGAACTCTCCCTCGGCCTCAACTGGATCAAGAGTACGAGGGATGTCATCGAGCTGAACGTGTGTTGAACACGGAGGTGCTGTACGTTCGGTGCTAGAATCGGTCGGATCGTGAAGATGTACGACTACATCAACCGCGTTGATATAACACTTCCGCTTTAGGTCTACAAGGGTATGTGGACACACTCTCCCCGCTCGTTGCTATGCTTCTCCTAGATAGATCTTGCGTGATCGTAGGAAATTTTTTAAATACTACATTCCCCAACAGTGACATCCGAGCCAGGTCTATGCGTAGATGTTATATGCACAAGTAGAACATAAAGAGTTGTGGGCGATAATATTCATACTGCTTACCAACATGTCATACTTTGATTCGGTGGTATTGTTGGATGAAGCGGCCCAGACCGACATTACATGACCGCGTTCATGAGACTGGTTCTACCGCCGTGCTTCGCACACAGGTGGCTAGTGGGTCTCTATTTCTCCAACTTTAGTTGAATCAAGTGTGACTATGCCCGGTCCTTGTTGAAGGTTAAAACAGCACACTTGACGAAAAATCATTGTGGTTTTGATGCGTAGGTAAGAACGGTTATTGCTAAGCCCGTAGTAGCCACGTAAAACTTGCAACAACAAAGTAGAGGACGTCTCATACTACATTCCCCAAAGTAGAGGGCTTGTTGTGATATGATATGGTCAAGACGTGATGATATATAAATTGTTGTATGAGATGATCATGTTTTGTAAAAAGTTATCGGCAACTGGCAAGAGCCTTATGGTTGTCGCTTTATTGTATGAAATGCAATCGCCATGTGATTGCTTTACTTTATCACTAAGCGGTAGCGATAGTCGTAGAAGCAATAGTTGGCGAGATGATAACGATGCTTCGATGGAGATCAAGGTGTCAAGCCGGTGACGATGGTGATCATGACGGTGCTTTGGATATGGAGATCAAAGGCACAAGATGATGATGGCCATATCATATCACTTATTTGATTGCATGTGATGTTTATCTTTTTATGCATCTTATTTTGCTTAGTACGGCGGTAGCATTATAAGATGATCCTCACTAAATTTCAAGGTACAAGTGTTCTCCCTGAGTATGCACTGTTGCGACAGTTCGTCGTGCCGAGACACCACGTGATGATCATGTGTGATAAGCTCTACATTCACATACAACGGGTGCAAGCCAGTTTTTGCATACGCAGAATACTCGGGTTAAACTTGACGAGCCTAGCATATGTAGATATGGCCTCGGAACACTGAGACCTAAAGGTCGAACGTGAATCATATAGTAGATATGATCAACATAGTGATGTTCACCATTGAAAACTACTCCATCTCATGTGATGATCGGACATGGTTTAGTTGAATAGGATCACGTGATCATTTAGATGACTAGAGGGATGTCTATCTAAGTGGGAGTTCTTAAGTAATATGATTAATTGAACTTTAATTTATCATGAACTTAGTCTTGGTAGTTTTGCATATCTATGTTGTAGATCAATAGCTCGCGATTAGCTCCCCATTTATTTTTGATATGTTCCTAGAGAAAAATAAGTTGAAAGATGATAGTAGCAATGATGTGGACTGGGTCCGTGATTTGAGGATTTTCCTGATTGCTGCACAGAAGAATTATGTCCTTAATGCACCGCTAGGTGACAGAACTATTGCAGGAGCAGATGCAGACGTTATGAACGTTTGGCAAGCACGATATGATGACTACTTGATAGTTTAGTGCACCATGCTTTACGGCTTAGAACCGGGACTTGAAAAATGTTTTGAACACCACGGAGCATATAAGATGCTCCAAGAGCTGAAATTGGTATTTTAGACTCATGCCCGAGTCGACAGGTATGAGACCTCTGACAAGTACTTTGCCTACAAGATGGAGGAGACTAGCTCAACCAGTGAGCATGTGCTTAGATTGTCTGGGTACTACAATTGCTTGAATCAAGTGGGAGTTAATCTTCCAGATAAGGTAGTAATTGACAAAGTTCTCTAGTCACTATCACCAAGTTACTAGAACTTCATGATGAACTATAATATGCAAGGGATGACAAAAGTAATTCCCAAGCTCTTCGCGATGCTGAAATCGGCGAAGGTAGAAATCAAGAAAGAGCATCAAGTGCTGATGGTTAACAAGACCACTAGTTTCAAGAAAAGGGCAAAGGGATAGAAAGGGAACTTCAATAAGAATGACAAGCAAGTTGTCACTCCCATGAAGAAGCCCAAAGCTAGACCCAAGCCTGAAACTGAGTGCTTTTACTGTAAAGGAAATGGTCACTGGAAGTGGAACTACCCTAGATACTTGGCGGATAAGAAGGATGGCAAAGTGAACAAAGATATATTGGATATACATGTTATTGATGTGTACTTTACTAGTGTTTATAGCAATACCTCAGTATTTGATACTGGTTCAGTTGCTAAGAGTAGTAACTCAAAATGGGAGTTGCAAACTAAACAGAGACTAGTTAAGGGCGAGGTGATGATGTGTGTTGGAAGTGATTCCAAGGTTTATAAGATAACCATCACACACTCCCTTTAATTACCTTCGGGATTAGTGTTGAACCTAAAATAAATGTTATTTGGTGTTTGCGTTGAGCATGAATATGATTGGATCATTTTTGTTGCAATACGGTTATTCATTTAAGTCAAAGAATAATTGTTGTTCTATTTACATGAATAAAACCTTCTATGGTCATACACTCAATATAAAAGTTTTATTGAATCTCGATCGTAGTGATACACATATTCATAATATTGAAACCAAAAGATGCAAAGTTAATAATGATAGTGCAACTTATTTGTGGCACCGCCGTTTAGGTCATATTGGTGTAAAGCGCATGAAGAAACTCCATGCTGATGGGCTTTTGGAATCACTTGATTATGAATCACTTGATGCTTGCGAACCATGCCTCATGGGCAAGATGACTAAGACTCCATTCTCCAGAACAATAGAGTGAGCAATTGACTTGTTGGAAATAATACATACTGGATGTATATGGTCCAATGAGTGTTGAGGCTCGCGGCGGGTATCGTTATTTTCTGACCTTCACAGATGATTTGAGCAGATATGGGTATATCTTCTTGATGAAACATAAGTCTGAAACATTTGAAAAGTTCAAAGAATTTCAGAGTGAAGTGGCAAACCATCGTAACAAGAAAATAAAGTTTCTATGATATGATCGCGGAGACAAATATTTGAGTTACGAGTTTGGTCTATATTCGAAACAATGTGGAATAGTTTCGCAACTCACGCCACCTGGAACAACATAGCGTAATGGTGTGTCCGAACGTCATAACCGTACTTTATTAGATATGGTGTGATCTATGATGTCTCTTACCGATTAACCACTATCGTTTTGGGGTTATGCATTAGAGACAGCTGCTTTCACGTCAAATAGGGCACCATCTAAATCCGTTGAGACGACACCGTATGAACTATGGTTTGGCAAGAAACCTAAGTTGTCGTTTCTTGAAGTTTGGGGTTGCGATGCTTATGTGAAAAAGTTTCAACCTGATAAGCTCGAACCCAAATCGGAGAAGTACGTCTTCATAGGATACCCAAAATAAAATGTTGGGTACACCTTCTATCACAGATCCGAAGGCAAGACATTCGTTGCTAAGAATGGATCCTTTCTAGAGAAGGAGTTTCTCTCGAAGGAAGTGAGTGGGAGGAAAGTAGAACATGATGAGGTAATTGTACCGCTCCCGAATTGGAAAGAAGTTCATCACAGAAATCAGTTCTAGTGATGCCTACACCAATTAGTAAGGAAGTTAATGAATATGATCATGAAACTTCAGATCAAGTTACTACCGAACCTCATAGGTGAGCCAGAGTAAGGTCTACACCAGAGTGGTACGGTAATCCTGCTCTGGAGATCATGTTACTTGACCATGACGAACCTACAAACTATGAGGAAGCGATGATGAGCCTAGATTCCGTGAAATGGGTTGAGGCCATGAAATATGAAATGGGTGATACGTCTCCAACGTATCTATAATTTTTGATTGCTCCATGCTATATTATCTACTATTTTGGGCAATATTGGGCTTTATTATCCACTTTTATTATTTTTGGGACTAACCTATTAACCGGCGGCCCAGCCCAGATTTGCTGTTTTTTGCCTATTTCAGTGTTTCGAAGAAAAGGAATACCAAATGGAGTCGAAACGGAACGAAATCAACTGGAGAAGTTATTTTTGGAAGGAAAGCTACCGAATGGACTTGGACCCCACGTCAGGAGCAAAGGGAGGTGCTCACGAGGGTGGGGGGGGGGGGGTGCGCCCACCCCCCTAGGGCGCGCCCCCTACCTCGTGGGCCCCCCGAAGCTCCACCGACGTACTTCCTGCACCCATATATACCCACGTATCCTAAAACTTCCAGAACAGAGAATATATCGGGAGTACCGCCGCTGCAAGCCTCTGTAGCCACCAAAAACCAATCAGGACCCTGTTACGGCACCACTGAGGGGGACCCTCACCGTGGCCATCTTCATCATCCCGGCGCTCTCCATGACGAGGAGGAGTAGTTCACCCTCGGGGATGAGGGTATGTACCAGATAGCTATGTGTTTGATCTCTCTCGTGTTCTTGATTTGGCATGATCTTGATGTATCGCGAGCTTTGCTATTATAGTTGGATCTTATGTTTCTTCTCCACCTCTTCTCTCTTGTAATGGATTGAGTTTCCCCTTTGAAGTAATCTTATCGGATTGAGTCTTTAAAGATTTGAGAACACTTGATGTATGTCTTCTTTGTGCGTGATCTGTGGTGACAATGGGATATCACGTGATTCACTTGATGTATGTTTTGGTGATCAACTTGCGGGTTCCGCCCATGAACCTATGCATAGGGGTTGGCACACGTTTTCGTCGTGATTCTCCGGTAGAAACTTTGGGGCACTCTTTGAGGTTCTATGTGTTGGTTTGAGTAGATGAATTGAGATTGTGTGATGCATATCGTATAATCATGCCCATAGATACTTGAGGTGACATTAGGGTTTTGATTGATTTGTGTCTTAAGGTGTTATTCTAGTACGAACTCTAGGGCTGTTTGTGACACTTATAGGAATAGCCCAACGGATTGATTGGAAAGAATAACTTTGAGGTGGTTTCGTACCCTACCATAATCTCTTCGTTTGTTCTCTGCCATTAGTGACTTTGGAGTGACTCTTTGTTGCATGTTGAGGGATAGTTATATGATCCAACTATGTTATTATTGTTGAGAGAACTTGCACTAGTGAAAGTATGAACCCTAGGCCTTGTTTCCTAGCATTGCAATACCGTTTACGCTCACTTTTACCACTTGTTACCTTGCTGTTTTATATTTTCAGATTACAAAACCTATATCTACCATCCATATTGCACTTGTATCACCATCTCTTCGTGAACTAGTGCACCTATACAATTTACCATTGTATTGGGTGCGTTGGGGACACAAGAGACTCTTTGTTATTTGGTTGCAGGGTTGCTTGAGAGAGACCATCTTCATCCCTCGCCTCCTACGGATTGATAAACCTTAGGTCATCCACTTGAGGAAATTTGCTCTTGTCCTACAAACCTCTGCACTTGGAGGCCCAACAACGTCTACAAGAAGAAGGTTGTGTAGTAGACATCAAGCTCTTTTTTGGCGCCGTTGCCGGGGAGGTGAGTGCTTGAAGGTATATCTTTAGATCTAGCAATCGAATCTTTTTGTTTCTTGTTTTAGCACTAGTTTAGTTTATAAAAGAAAACTACAAAAAAATGGAATTGAGTTTACCTCATACGCTTCATCTTTTTAATATCTTTCATGAGTATGATGGGAAGGAAAATTGTGCCAAAGTTTTAGAAGAATAATTACATAGAATGCTTGGCATAAAATATGTGAATGATGAGCATGATTTCAATGTTATTAGCATAAATTCTATGAATATCCATGATGCTAATGATATGCAAAGCCACAAGTTTGGGGAAGCTATGTTTGATGAAGATGATATTTTTTGTCCCCCAAGTTTTGATGAGCAAATTTATTATGATGAAAGCATGCCTCCTATTTATGATGATTATATTGATGAAAGTGGATTTGGAGAGGTCATGACTTTATTTAGTGATGAATCCACTATTTCGGAAGAGGTTCCAATTGATTATGAGAATAAAGTTGCTATCTATGTGTTGGGGAACGTAGTAATTTCAAAAAAATTCCTACGCACACGCAAGATCATGGTGATGGCATAGCAACGAGAGGGGAGAGTATTGTCCACGTACCCTCGTAGACCGTAAGCGGAAGCGTTATGACAACGCGGTTGATGTAGTCGTACGTCTTCACGATCCGACCGATCCAAGTACCGAACGTATGGCACCTCCGACTTCAGCACACGTTCAGCTCGATGACGATCCCCGGCTCCGATCCAGCAAAGCGTCGGGGATGAGTTCCACGGACGACGACGGCGTGGTGGCGATGATGATGCTCTACGGCGCAGGCTTCGCCTAAACTCATGACGATATGACCGAGGTGGAATATGGTGGAGGGGGGCACCGCACACGTCTAAGGAACGATCACGTAGATCAACTTGTGTGTCATGGGGTGCCCCTGCCCCCGTATATAAAGGAGCAAGGGGGGAGGAGGCCGGCCCTAGGAGGGGGCGCGCCAAGTGTGGAGTCCTACTAGGACTCCCTAGTCCTAGTAGGATTCCACCTCCCTTGTTGGAGTAGGAGAAGGGGAAAGAGGGGGAGAGGAATAAGGAAAAGGGGGCTGCGCCCCTTGTCCAATTCGGACCAGAGGGGGGCACAGGCCTCCTTCCTTTTGGCCTCTCTCCTCTATTCCCGTATGGCCCAATAAGGCCCATATATTCCCGGCGAATTCCGTAACTCTCGGTACTCGAAAAATACCGAATCACTCGGAACCTTTCGAACTCGAATATAGTCGTCCAATATATCGATATTTACGTCTCGACCATTTCGAGACTCCCGTCATGTCCCCGATCTCATCCGGACTCGAAATCCTTGGTACATCAAAACTCATAAACTCATAATATAAGCATCATCGAAACCTTAAGCGTGCGGACCCTACGGGTTCGAGAACTATGTAGACATGGCCTAGAACTATTCTTGGTCAATAACCAATAGCGGAACCTGGATGCTCATATTGGCTCCTACATATTCTCGAAGATCTTTATCGGTCAAACCGCATAACAACATCGTTGTTCCCTTTGTCATCGGTATGTTAATTGCCGAGATTTGATCGTCGGTATCCAATACCTAGTTCAATCTCGATTCTTGGCAAGTCTCTTTACTCGTTCGTAATGCATCATTCCGTAACTAACTCATTAGCTACATTGCTTGCAAGGCTTATAGTGATGTGCATTACCGAGAGGGCCCAGAGATACCTCTCCGACAATCGGAGTGACAAAACCTAATCTCGAAATACGCCAACCCAACATGTACCTTTGGAGACACCTGTAGTACTCTTTTATAATCACCCAGTTACATTGTGACGTTTGGTAGCACCCAAAGTGTTCCTCCGTTAACGGGAGTTGCATAATCTCATAGTTACAGGAACATGTATAAGTCATGAAGAAAGCAATAGCAATATACTAAACGATCAAGTGCTAGGCTAACGGAATGGGTCATGTCAATCACATCATTCTCCTAATGATGTGATCCCATTAATCAAATAACAACACATGTCTATGGTTAGGAAACATAACCATCTTTGATTAATGAGCTAGTCAAGTAGAGGCATACTAGTGACTATATGTTTGTCTATGTATTCACACATGCATCATGTTTCCGGTTAATACAATTCTAGCATGAATAATAAACATTTATCATGAAATAAGGAAATAAATAATAACTTTATTATTGCCTCTAGGGCATATTTCCTTCAGTCTTCCACTTGCACTAGAGTCAATAATCTAGTTCACATCATCATGTGATTCAACACTAATATTCACATCTGTATGTGATTAACACCCATAGTTCACATTGTCATGTGACCAACACCCAAAGGGTTTACTAGAGTCAATAATCTAGTTCACATCGCTATGTGATTAACACCCAAAGAGTACTAAGGTATGATCATGTTTTGCTCATGAGAGAAGCTTAGTCAATGGGTCTGTCACATTCAGAGCCGTATGTATTTTGCAAATATTCTATATCTACAATGCTATGCATGGAGCTACTCTAGCTAATTGCTCCCACTTTCAATATGTATCCAGATTGAGACTTAGAGTCATCTGGATCAGTGTAAAAAGCTTGCATCGATGTAACTCTTTACGACGGGCTCTTTTATCACCTCCATAATCGAGAAATATTTCCTTAGTCCTCACTAAGGATGTTCTTGACCAATGTCCGATGATCTACTCCTAGATCACTATTGTACTCCTTGCCAAATTCAGAGCAAGGTATACAATAGGTGCGGTACATAGCATAGCATACTTTATAGAACCTATGGTCGAGGTATAGGGAATGACTTTCATTCTCTTTTCTATTTTCTGCCGTGGTCGGGATTTGAGTCTTACTCAATTTCACACGTTTGCAACACAGGCAAGAACTTTTCTTTGACTGTTCCATTTTGAACTACTTCAAAATCTTGACAAGGTATGTACTTATTGAAAAACTTATCAAGCGTCTTGATCTATCTCAATAGATCTTGATGCTCAATATGTAAGTAGCTTTACTGAGGTCTTTCTTTTAAAGAACTCCTTTCAAATACTCCTTTATGCTTTCTAGAAAAATTATACATCATTTCTGATAAACAATATGTTACTCACATATTTTTATCAAAAAGGGGTAGTGCTCCCACTCACTTTATTGTAAATACAGGCTTCACCGCAAGTCTGTATAAAACTATATGCTTTGATCAACCTATCAAAGCGTGTATTCCAACTCTGAGATGCTTGCACCAGTCCATAGATGGATCGCTTGAGCTTGCACATTTTGTTAGCTCCTTTAGGATTGACAAAACCTTCTGGTTGCATCATATACAACTCTTCTTTAATAAATCCATTAATGAATGTTGTTTTGACATCCATTTGCCAGATTTCATAAAATGTGGCAATTGCTAACATGGTTCGGACAGACTTAAGCAACGCTAGAGTTGAGAAAATCTCATTGTAGTCAACACCTTGAACTTGTCGAAAACCTTTTGCAACAAGTCGAGCTTTGTAGATAGTAACACTACTATCAGTGTCCGTCTTCCTCTTGAAGATCCATTTATTTAACTTGACTTGTTGATCATCGAGCAGGTCAACCAAAGTCCCCACTTTGTTCTTATATATGGATCCTATCTCAGATTTTATGGCCTCAAGCCATTTCGCGGAATCTGGGCTCATCATCGCTTCCTCATAGTTCGTAGGTTCATCATGGTCTAGTAACATGACTTCTAGAATAGGATTACCGTACCACATTGGTGCGGATCTTATTTTGGAAGACCTACGAGGTTCAGTAGTAACTTGATCTGAAGCTTCATGATCATCATCATTAGCTTCCTCACTGATTGGTGTAGGAATCACATGAACTGATTTCTGTGATGAACTACTTTCCAATTCGGGAGAAGGTACAATTACCTTATCAAGCTCTACTTTCCTCCCACTCACTTCTTTCGAGAGAAACTTTTTCTCTAGAAAGGATCCATCTTAGCAACGAATAACTTGCCTTCGGATCTGTGATAGAAGGTGTACCCAATAGTTACATTTGGGTATTCTATGAAGACGCACTTTTCCAATTTGGGTTCGAGCTTATCAGGTTGAAACCTTTTCATATAAGCATCGCAACTCCAAGCTTTAAGAAACGACAGCTTAGGTTTACTGCTAAACCATAGTTCATACGGTGTCATCTCAACGGATTTAGATGGTGCCCTATTAAACGTGAATGCAGCTGTCTCTAATGCATAACCCCAAAACGATAGTGGTAAATCGGTAAGTGCGGTTACGAGTTCGGACACACCATTATGTTGTGGTGTTCCATGTGGCGTGAGCTGTGAAACTATTCCACTTTGTTTTAATTGAAGACCAAACTCGTAACTCAAATATTTATCTCCACGATCAGATCGCAGAAACTTTATTTTCTTGTTACGATGATTTTCCACTTCACTCTGAAATTCTTTGAACTTTTCAACTATTTCAGACTTATGTTTCATCAAGAAGATATATGCATATCTGCTCATCTGTGAAGGTCAGAAAATAATGATACTTGCCACGGGCATCAACACTCATTAGATCGCATACATTGGTATGTATTATTTCCAACAAGTCAGTAGCTCGTTCCATTGTTCCGGAGAACGGAGTTTTAGTCATCTTGCCCAAAAAGCACGGTTCACAAGCATCAAATGATTCATAACCAAGTGATTCCGAAAATCCATCTTTATGGAGTTTCTTCATGCGTTTTACACCGATATGACCCAAACGGTAGTGCCACAAATAAGTTGCACTATCATTATTAACTTTGCATCTTTTGGCATCAATATTATGAATATGTGTATCACTATGATCGAGATCCAACAAACTATTTTCATTGGGTGTATAACCATCGAAGGTTTTATTCATGTAAACAAAATAACAATTATTCTTTAACTTTAATGAATAACCGTTTTGCAATAAACATGATAAAATCATATTCATGCTCAACACAAACGCTAAATAACATTTATTTGGCTTTTAACACTAATCTCAAAAATATAGGGAGTGTGTGATGATGATCATATCAATCTTGGAACTATTTCCAACACTCATCGTCACTTCCCCTCAACTAGTCTCTTTTTATTATGTAACTCCTGTTTCGAGTTACTAATCTTTGCAACCGAACAAGTATCAAATACTCAGGGGCTACTATAAACACTAGTAAGGCACACATCAAACACCTGTATATCAAATATACCCTTGTTCACTTTGCCACCCTTCTTATCTACCAAATATTCAGGTCATTTCGCTCCGGTGATCATTTCCTTTGCGGTAGAAGCACTCGGTTTCAGGCTTT
This sequence comes from Aegilops longissima, assembly GCA_021605205.1. NCBI lineage: Eukaryota > Viridiplantae > Streptophyta > Magnoliopsida > Poales > Poaceae > Aegilops > Aegilops longissima. The sequence goes on along the minus strand of CM038679.1, from coordinate 499,370,736 downwards.
GGTCCAGCTTTGGGCTTCTTCGGGAGAGACAACTTGCTTGTCATTCTACTTGAAGTTCCCTTTCTTTCCCTTTGCCCTTTTCTTGAAACTAGTGGTCTTGTCAATCAACACTTGATGCTCTTTTCTTGATTTCTACCTTCGTCGATTTCAGCATCACGAAGAGCTTGGGAATTACTTTTGTCATCCCTTGCATATTATAGTTCATCACGAAGTTCTACTAACTTGGTGATGGTGACTAGAGAATTCTGTCAATCACTATCTTATACGGAAGATTAACTCCCACTTGATTCAAGCGATTGAAGTACCGGACAATCTGAGCACATGCTCACTAGTTGAGCGATTCTCCTCCATCTTTTAGCTATAGAACTTGTTGGAGACTTCATATCTCTCAACTCGGGTATTTTCTTGAAATATTAACTTCAATTCCTGGAACATCTCATATGGTATGTGACGTTCAAAACGTCTTTGAAGTCCCGATTCTAAGCCGTTAAGCATGGTGCACTAAACTATCAAGTAGTCATCATATTGAGCTAGCCAAAACGTTCATAACGTCTGCATCTGCTCCTGCAATAGGTCTGTCACCTAGCGGTGCATCAAGGACATAATTCTTCTGTGCGGCAATGCGGATAAACCTCAGATCACGGATCCAATCCGCATCATTGCTACTAACATCTTTCAACACAGTTTTCTCTAGGAACATATTAAAATAAACATATGAAAGCAACAAACATAGGGAAGCAACAACGCGAGCTATTGATCTACAACATAATTTGCAAAATACTACCAGGACTAAGTTCATGATAAATTAAAGTTCAATTAATCATATTACTTAAGAACTCCCACTTAGACAGACATCTCTCTAGTCATCTAAGTGATTACGTGATCCAAATCAACTAAACCATGTCCGATCATCACGTGAGATGGAGTAGTTTCAATGGTGGACATCACTATGTTGATCATATCTACTATATGATTCACGTTCGACCTTCGGTCTCGTGTTCGAGGCCATATCTGTATATGCTAGGCTCGTCAAGTTTAACCTGAGTATTCCGTGTGTGCAACTGTTTTGCACCCGTTGTATTTGAACGTAGAGCCTATCACACCCGATCATCACGTGGTGTCTCGGCACGAAGAACTTTCGCAACGGTGCATACTCAGGGAGAACACTTCTTGATAATTTTAGTGAGAGATCATCTTAAAATGCTACCGTCAATCAAAGCAAGATAAGATGCATAAAGGATAAACATCACATGCAATCAATATAAGTGATATGATATGGCCATCATCATCTTGTGCTTGTGATCTCCATCTCCGAAGCACCTTCGTGATCACCATCGTCACCGGCGCGACACCTTGATCTCCATCGTAGCATCGTTGTCGTCTCGCCAATCTTATGCTTCTATGACTATCGCTACCGCTTAGTGATAAAGTAAAGCATTACAGGGCGTTTGCATTTCATACAATAAAGCGACAACCATATGGCTCCTGCCAGTTGCCGATAACTTCAGTTACAAAACATGATCATCTCATACAATAAAATATAGCATCACGTCTTGACCATATCACATCACAACATGCCCTGCAAAAACAAGTTAGACGTCCTCTATTTTGTTGTTGCAAGTTTTACGTGGCTGCTACGGGCTGAGCAAGAACCGTTCTTATCTACGCATTAAAACCACGACGATAGTTCGTCAAGTTAGTGCTGTTTTAACCTTCGCAAGGACCGGGCGTAGCCACACTCGGTTCAGCTAAAGTGAGAGAGACAGACACCCGCCAGTCACCTTTAAGCACGAGTGCTCGAAACGGTGAAACCAGTCTCGCGTAAGCGTACGCGTAATGTCGGTCCGGGCCGCTTCATCTCACAATACCGCTGAACCAAAGTATGACATGCTGGTAAGCAGTATGACTTGTATCGCCCACAACTCACTTGTGTTCTACTCGTGCAAATAACATCAACGCATAAAACCAGGCTCGGATGCCACTGTTGGGGAACGTAGTAATTTCAAAAAAATTCCTACGCACACGCAAGATCATGGTGATGGCATAACAACGAGAGGGGAGAGTATTGTCCACGTACCCTCGTAGACCGTAAGCGGAAGCGTTATGACAACGCGGTTGATGTAGTCGTACGTCTTCACGGTCCGACCGATCCAAGTACCGAACGTACGGCACCTCCGAGTTCAGCACACGTTCAGCTCGATGACGATCCCTGGGCTCCGATCCAGCAAAGCGTCGGGGATGAGTTCCGTCAGCACGACGGCGTGGTGACGATGATGATGCTCTATCGGCGCAGGGCTTCGCTAAACTCATGACGATATGACCGAGGTGGAATATGGTGGAGGGGGGCACCGCACACGGCTAAGGAACGATCACGTAGATCAACTTGTGTGTCATGGGGTGCCCCCTGCCCCCGTATATAAAGGAGCAAGGGGGGAGGAGGCCGGCCCTAGGAGGGGGCGCGCCAAGTGTGGAGTCCTACTAGGACTCCCTAGTCCTAGTAGGATTCCACCTCCCTTGTTGGAGTAGGAGAAGGGGAAAGAGGGGGAGAGGAATAAGGAAAGGGGCTGCGCCTTGTCCAGTCGGACCAGAGGGGCGCAGGCCTCCTTCCTTTGGCCTCTCCTCTATTCCCGTATGGCCCAATAAGGCCCATATACTCCCCGGTGAATTCCTGTAACTCTCCGGTACTCCGAAAAATACCCGAATCACTCGGAACCTTTCCGAACTCCGAATATAGTCGTCCAATATATCGATCTTTACGTCTCGACCATTTCGAGACTCCTCGTCATGTCCCCGATCTCATCCGGGACTCCGAAATCCTTCGGTACATCAAAACTCATAAACTCATAATATAACTTTCATCGAAACCTTAAGCATGCGGACCCTACGGGTTCGAGAACTATGTAGACATGACCTAGAACTATTCTTGGTCAATAACCAATAGCGGAACCTGGATGCTCATATTGGCTCCTACATATTCTACGAAGATCTTTATCGGTCAAACCGCATAACAACATACGTTGTTCCCTTTGTCATCGGTATGTTAATTGCCCGAGATTTGATCGTCGGTATCCAATACCTAGTTCAATCTCATTACTGGCAAGTCTCTTTACTCGTTATGTAATGCATCATTCCGTAACTAACTCATTAGCTACATTGCTTGCAAGGCTTATAGTGATGTGCATTACCGAGAGGGCCCAGAGATACCTCTCCGACAATCAAGTGACAAAACCTAATCTCAAATCGCCAACCCAACATGTACCTTTGGAGACACCTGTAGTACTCCTTTATAATCACCCGATTCACGTTGTGACGTTTGGTAGCACCAAAGTGTTCCTCCGTAAACGGAGTTGCATAATCTCATAGTTACAGGAACATGTATAAGTCATGAAGAAAGCAATAGCAATATACTAAGCGATCAAGTGCTAGGCTAACGGAATGGGTCATGTCAATCACATCATTCTCCTAATGATGTGATCCCATTAATCAAATAACAACACATGTCTATGGTTAGGAAACATAACCATCTTTGATTAATGAGCTAGTCAAGTAGAGGCATACTAGTGACTATATGTTTGTCTATGTATTCACACATGCATCATGTTTCCGGTTAATACAATTCTAGCATGAATAATAAACATTTATCATGAAATAAGGAAATAAATAGTAACTTTATTATTGCCTCTAGGGCATATTTCCTTCACTATGATGGTTATTGTGATGACACGTATGCTTTAGAGAATAATGATAAACATGAAACTTGTCATCTTGATCTTAATTCTCAATCACATGATAGTTATTTTGTTGAGTTTGCTCCCACTATTGTTCATGAGAAGAATTTTATTTATGTGGAGAGTAATAAAATTTCTATGCTTGTAGATCATGAAAAGAATGCTTTAGGTGCTGGTTATATTGTTGAATTCATTCATGATTCTACTAAAAATTATTATGAGGGAGGAATATATGCTTGTAGGAATTGCAATAATATCAAGTTTCCTCTCTATGTGCTTAAAGTTTTGAAGTTATGCTTGTTTTACCTTCCTATGCAAGTTGATTGTTGTTCCCATAAGTTGTTTGCTCACAAAATCCCTATGCATAGGAAGTGCGTTAGACTTAAATGTGCTAGTCATATTATTCATGATGCTCTCTTTATGTTTCAATTCTTATCTTTATGCGAGCACATTGAAATCATCATGCCTAGCTAGGGGCATTAAACGATAGTGCTTGTTGGGAGGCAACCCAATTTTATTTTAGTTTCTTGCTTTTGGTTATGTTTAGGAATAAATAATCTATCTAGCTTCTGTTTAGATGTGGTTTTGTGTTTTAATTAGTGTTTTTTGCCAAGTAGAACCTTTGGGAAGACTTGGGTGAAGTCTTTATGATCATGCTGTAGAAAACAGAAACTTTAGGGCTCACGAGATTAGCTAGAATGTTTTACTGGAGAATGTTATTTAGTTGATTCTTTTTTCAGATGATTACTAGAAAAATTCCTCAGAGCCACCAATTTATTTTAGAATTTTTGGAGTTCCAGACGTTTGTGTTAGTTACAGATTACTACAGACTGTTCTGTTTTTGACAGATTCTGTTTTTCGTGTGTTGTTTGCTTATTTTGATGACTCTATGGCTAGTGAAATAGTTTATAAACCATATAGAAGTTGGAATACAGTAGGTTTAACACCAATATAAATAAAGAATGAGTTCATTACAGTACCTTGAAGTGGTGTTTTGTTTTCTTTCTCTAACGGAGCTCACGAGTTTTCTGTTAAGTTTTGTGTTGTGAAGTTTTCAAGTTTTGGGTAAAGATTCGATGGACTATGGAATAAGGAGTGGAAAGAGCCTAATCTTGGGGATTCCCAAGGCACCCCAAGGTAAAATTCAAGGATAACCAAGCGTCTAAGCTTGCAGATGCCCCGGGTAGCATCCCCTCTTTCGTCTTCGTTCATCGGTAACTTTACTTGGAGCTATATTTTTATTCACCACATGATATGTGTTTTGCTTGGAGCGTCATGGTATTTTCTTTTGTTTTGCTTGCTGTTCGAATAAAGTACCAAGATCTGAAATTATTAAATGGGAGAGTCTTCATATAGTTGCATAATTATTCGACTACTCGTTGATCTTCACTTATATCTTTTGGAGTAGTTTGTTGTTTGCTCTAGTGCTTCACTTATATCTTTTAGAGCATGGTGGTAGTTTTATTTTGAAGAAATAGATGAACTCTCATGCTTCACTTATATTATTTTGATAGTCTTAAATAGCATGGTAATTTGCTTAATAATACTAATATGCTTGGTATTCAAGATTTGTAAAACTTTCTTTTGAGTGCATTGAATACTAAGAAAAGTTTGATGCCTGATAATTGTTTTGAGATATGGAGGTGATAATATCAAAGTCGTGTTAGTTGAGTAGTTGTGAATTTGAGAAATACTTGTGTTAAAGTTTGTGATTCCCGTAGCATGCACGTATGGTGAACCGTTATGTGATGAAGTCAAAGCATTATTTATTTATTGATTGTCTTCCTTATGAGTGGCGGTCGGGGACGAGCGATGGTCTTTTCCTACCAATCTATCCCCCTAGGAGCATGCGCGTAATACTTTGCTTTTATAACTTCTAGATTTTTGCAATAAGTATATGATTTTTTATGACTAATGTTGAGTCCATGGATTATACGCACTCTCACCCTTCCACCATTGCTAGCCTCTCTAATACCACACACCTTTCGCCAGTATCATACACCCACCATATACCTTCCTCAAAACATCCACCATACCTACCTATCATGGCATTTCCATAGCCATTCCGAGATATATTGCCATGCAACTTTCCACCGTTCCGTTTATTATGACACGCTTCATCATTGTCATATTGCTTCGCATGATCATGTAGTTGACATCGTATTTGTGGCAAAGCCACCGTTCATAATTCCTTCATACATGTCACTCATGAGTCATTGCACATCCTGGTACACCGCCGGAGGCATTCATATAGAGTCATATTTGTTCTAAGTATCGAGTTGTAATTCATGAGTTGTAAGAAAATAAAAGTGTGATGATCATCATTATTAGAGCATTGTCCCAGTGAGGAAAAGATGATGGAGACAATGATTCCCCCACAAGTCGGGATGAGACTCCGGACGAAAAAAAAGAGGCCATAAAAAAAAGGAGAAAAGGCCCATATAAAAAAATAAAAAAATGAGAGAAAAAAAGAGAAGGGGAAATGCTACTATCCTTTTACCACACTTGTGCTTCAAAGTAGCACCATGATCTTCATGATAGAGAGTCTCCTATGTTGTCACTTTCATATACTAGTGGGAATCTTTCATTATAGAACTTGGCTTGTATATTCCAACGATGGGCTTCCTCAAAATGCCCTAGGTCTTCGTGAGCAAGCGAGTTGGATGCACACCCACTTAGTTTCTTTTGTTGAGCTTTCATATGCTTATAGCTCTAGTGCATCCGTTGCATGACAATCCCTACTCACTCACATTGATATCTATTGATGGGCATCTCCATAGCCTGTTGATACGCCTAGTTGATGTGAGACTATCTTATCCTTTTTGTCTTCTCCACAACCACCATTCTATTCCACCTATAGTGCTATGTCCATGGCTCACGCTCATGTATTGCGTGAAGATTGAAAAAGTTTTGAAAATGTTAAAAGTATGAAACAATTGCTTGGCTTGTCATCGGGGTTGTGCATGATTTAAATACTTTGTGTGGTTTAGATAGAGCATAGCCAGACTATATGATTTTGTAGGGATAACTTTCTTTGGCCATGTTATTTTGAGAAGACATAATTGCTTTGTTAGTATGCTTGAAGTATTATTATTTTTATGTCAATATTAAACTTTTGTCTTGAATCTTATGGATCTGAATATTCATACCATAATTAAGAAGAATTACATTGAAATTATGCGAACTAGCATTCCACATAAAAAATTATCTTTTTTATCATTTACCTACTCGAGGACGAGCAGGAATTAAGCTTGGGGGTGCTTGATACGTCTCCAACGTATCTATAATTTTTGATTGATCCATGCTATATTATCTACTGTTTTGGGAAATATTGGGCTTTATTATCCATTTTTATATAATTTTGGGACTAACCTATTAACCGGAGGCCCAGCCCAGATTTGCTGTTTTTTGCCTATTTTAGTGTTTCGAAGAAAAGGAATATCAAACGGAGTCGAAACGGAACGAAATCAACTGGAGAAGTTATTTTTGGAAGGAAAGCTACTGGATGGACTTGGACCCCACGTCAGGAGCAAAAGGAGGTGCTCACGAGGGTGGGGGGCGCGCCCACCCCCTAGGGCGCGCCCCCTGCCTCGTGGGGCCCCTGAAGCTCCACCGACGTATTTCCTGCACCCATATATACCCACGTATCCTAAAACTTCCAGAACAGAGAATAGATCGGGAGTTCTGCCGCCGCAAGCCTCTGTAGCCACCAAAAACCAATCAGGACCCTGTTCCGGCACCCTGCCGAAGGGGGGAACCCTCACCGGTGGCCATATTCATCATCCCAGCGCTCTCCATGACGAGGAGGGAGTAGTTCACCCTCGGGGCTGAGGGTATGTACCAGTAGCTATGTGTTTGATCTCTCTCTCTCTCATGTTCTTGATTTGGCACGATCTTGATGTATCGCGAGCTTTGCTATTATAGTTGGATCTTATGTTTCTTCTCCCCCTCTTCTCTCTTGTAATGGATTGAGTTTCCCCTTTGAAGTAATCTTATCGGATCGAGTCTTTAAAGATTTAAGAACACTTGATGTATGTCTTGCCGTGCGTATCTGTGGTGACAATGGGATATCACGTGATTCACTTGATGTATGTTTTGGTGATCAACTTGCGGGTTCCGCCCATGAACCTATGCATAGGGGTTGGCACACGTTTTCGTCGTGATTCTCCGGTAGAAACTTTGGGGCACTCTTTGAGGTTCTATGTGTTGGTTTGAGTAGATGAATTGAGATTGTGTGATGCATATCGTATAATCATGCCCACGGATACTTGAGGTGACATTGGAGTATCTAGGTGACATTAGAGTTTTGAATGATTTGTGTCTTAAGGTGTTATTCTAGTACAAACTCTAGGGCTGTTTGTGACACTTATAGGAATAGCCCAACGGATTGATTGGAAAGAATAACTTTGAGGTGGTTTCGTACCCTACCATAATTTCTTCGTTTGTTCTCCGCCATTAGTGACTTTGGAGTGACTCTTTGTTGCATGTTGAGGGATAGTTATATGATCCAACTATGTTATTATCTTTGAGAGAACTTGCACTAGTGAAAGTATGAACCCTAGGCCTTGTTTCCTAGCATTGCAATACCGTTTACGCTCACTTTTACCACTTGTTATCTTGCTGTTTTTATATTTTCAGATTACAAAAACCTATATCTACCATCCATATTGCACTTGTATCACCATCTCTTCACTGAACTAGTGCACCTATACAATTTACCATTGTATTGGGTGTGTTGGGGACACAAGAGACTCTTTGTTATTTGGTTGCAGGGTTTCTTGAGAGAGACCATCTTCATCCTACACCTCCTACGGATTGATAAACCTTAGGTCATCCACTTGATGGAAATTTGCTACTGTCCTACAAACCTCTGCACTTCGAGGCCCAACAACGTCTACAAGAAGAAGCTTGTGTAGTAGACATCAAGCTCTTTTCTGGCGCCGTTGACGGGGAGGTGAGTGCTTGAAGGTATATCTTTAGATCTTGCAATCGAATCTTTTTGTTTCTTGTTTTAGCACTAGTTTAGTTTATAAAAGAAAACTACAAAAAATGGAATTGAGTTTACCTCATACGCTTCATCTTTTTAATATCTTTCGTGAGTATGATGGGAAGGAAAATTGTGCCAAAGTGTTAGAAGAAGAATTACATAGAATGCTTGGCATAAAATATGTGAATGATGAGCATGATTGCAATGTTGTTAGTATAAATTCTATGAATATCCATGATGCTAATGATATGCAAAGCCACAAGCTTGGGGAAGCTATGTTTGATGAAGATGATATTTGTTGTCCCCCAAGTTTTTATGAGCAAATTTATTATGATGAAAGCATGCCTCCTATTTATGATGATTATATTGATGAAAGTGGATTTGGAGAGGTCATGACTTTATTTAGTGATGAATCCACTATTTCGGAAGAGGTTCCAATTGATTATGAGAATAAATTTGCTATCTATGATGATTATTGTGATGACACATATGCTTTAGAGAATAATGATAACCATGAAACTTGTCATCTTGATCTTAATTCTCAATCACATGATAGTTATTTTGTTGAGTTTGCTCCCACTATTGTTCATGAGAAGAATTTTACTTATGTGGAGAGTAATACAATTTCTATGCTTGTAGATCATGAAAAGAATGCTTTAGGTGCTGGTTATATTGTTGAATTCATTCATTATGCTACTGAAAATTATTATGAGGGAGGAATATATGCTTGTAGGAATTTCAATAATATCAAGTTTCCTCTCTATGTGCTTAAAGTTTTGAAGTTATGCTTGTTTTACCTTCCTATGCAAGTTGATTGTTGTTCCCATAAGTTGTTTGCTCACAAAATCCCTATGCATAGGAAGTGGGTTAGACTTAAATGTGCTAGTCATATTATTCATGATGCTCTCTTTATGTTTCAATTCTTATCTTTATGCGAGCATCATTGAAATCATCATGCCTAGCTAGGGGCATTAAACGATAGCGCTTGTTGGGAGGCAACCCAATTTTATTTTAGTTTCTTGCTTTTTGGTTATGTTTAGGAATAAATAATCTATATAGCTTCTTTTTAGATGTGGTTTTGTGTTTTAATTAGTGTTTGTGCCAAGTAGAACCTTTGGGAAGACTTGGGTGAAGTCTTTATGATCATGCTGTAAAAAACAGAAACTTTAGCGCTCACGAGATTAGCTAGAACTTTTTACTGGAGAATGATATTTAGTTGATTCTTTTTGAAGATGATTACTAGACAAATTCCTCAGATCCATAAATTTATTTTAGAATCTTTGGAGTTGAGGAAGTTTTCGTTAGTTACAGATTACTACAGACTGTTCTGTTTTTGATAGATTCTGTTTTTCGTGTGTTGTTTGCTTATTTTGATGACTCTATGGCTAGTGAAATAGTTTATAAACCATATAGAAGTTGTAATACAGTAGGTTTAACACCAATATAAATAAAGAATGAGTTCATTACAGTACCTTGAAGTGGTGTTTTGTTTTCTTTCGCTAACGGAGCTCACGAGTTTTCTGTTAAGTTTTGTGTTGTGAAGTTTTCAAGTTTTGGGTAAAGATTCGATGGACTATGGAATAAGGAGTGGAAAGAGCCTAAGCTTGGGGATGCCCAAGGCACCCCAAGGTAAAATTCAAGGATAACCAAGCGTCTAAGCATGGGTATGCCCCGGGTGACATCCCCTCTTTCGTCTTTGTTCATCGGTAACTTTACTTGGAGCTATATTTTTATTCACCACATGATATGTGTTTTGCTTGGAGCGTCATGTTATTTTCTTTTGTTTGCTTGCTGTTCGAATAAAGTACCAAGATCTGAAATTATTATATGGGAGGGTCTTCATATAGTTGCATAATTATTCGACTACTCATTGATCTTCACTTATATCTTTTGGAGTAGTTTGTTGTTTGCTCTAGTGCTTCACTTATATCTTTTAGAGCATGGTGGTAGTTTTATTTTGAAGAAATAGATGAACTCTCTTGCTTCACTTATATTATTTTGAGAGTCTTAAATAGCATGGTAATTTGCTTAATAATAATAATATGCTTGGTATTCAAGATTTGTAAAACTTTCTTTTGAGTGCGTTGAATACTAAGAAAAGTTTGATGCCTGATAATTGTTTTGAGATATGGAGGTGATAATATCAAAGTCGTGTTAGTTGAGTAGTTGTGAATTTGAGAAATACTTGTGTTAAAGTTTGTGATTCCCGTAGCATGCACGTATGGTGAACCGTTATGTGATGAAGTCGGAGCATGATTTATTTATTGATTGTCTTCCTTATGAGTGGCGGTCGGGGACGAGTGATGGTCTTTTCGTACTAATCTATCCCCCTAGGAGCATGCGTGTAATACTTTGCTTTGATAACTTCTAGATGTTTTCAATAAGTACATGAGTTCTTTATGACTAATGTTGAGTCCATGGATTATACGCACTTTCACCCTTCCACCATTGCTAGCCTCTCTAATACCGTGCACCTTTCGCCGGCATCTTACACCCACCATATACCTTCCTCAAAACAGCCACCATACCTACCTATCATGTCATTTCCATAGCCATTCCGAGATATATTGCCATGCAACTTTCCACCGTTCCGTTTATTATGACGCGCTTCATCATTGTCATATTGCTTCGCATGATCATGTAGTTGACATAGTATTTGTGGCAAAGCCACCGTTCATAATTCCTTCATACATGTCACTCATGAGTCATTGCACATCCCGGTACACCGTGCTACGTCTTGAGCTTGCGTTGGTTTTCCCCGAAGAGGAGAGGATGATGCAGCACAATAGCGTAAGTATTTCCCTCACTTTTTGAGAACCAAGGTATCAATCCAGTAGGAGGCCACACACAAGTCCCTCATACCTGCACAAAACGAAGCTACTCGCAACCAATGCGATTAGGGGTTGTCAATCCCTTCACGGTCACTTACGAGAGTGAGATCTGATAGAGATAATATTTTTGGTATTTTTGGTATAAAGATGCAAAGTTAAAAGTAAAAAGCAAAGTAAAAACAAAGCAAGTATAAAAGTGATGGAGATTGATATGTTGAGAATAGACCCGAGGGCCATAGGTTTCACTAGTGGCTTCTCTCAAGAGCATAAGTATTCTACGGTGGGTGAACAAATTACTGTTGAGCAATTGACAAAATTGAGCATAGTTATGAGGTTATCTAGGTATGATCATGTATATAGGCATCACGTCCGAGACAAGTAGACCGAAACGATTCTGCATCTACTACTATTACTCCACTCATCGACCGCTATCCAGCATGCATCTAGAGTATTAAGTTAAAACAGAGTAACGCCTTAAGCAAGATGACATGATGTAGAGGAATAAATTCATGCAATATGATAAATACTCCATCTTGTTATCCTCGATGGCAACAATACAAGACGTGCCTTGCAACCCTTTACATCACTTTGGGTAAGGACACCGCAAGATTGAACCCAAAGCAATGCACTTCTCCCATTGCAAGAACTACCAATCTAGTTGGCCAAACCAAACGGATAATTCGAAGAGACTTGCAAAGATAACTCAATCATAAATAAAAGAATTTAGAGAAGATTCAAATATTATTCATAGATAAGCTGGATCATAAACCCACAATTCATCGGCCTCAACAAACACACCGCAAAAAGAAGATTACATCGAATAGATCTCCACGAGAGAGGGGAGAACATTGTATTGAGATCCAAAAGAGAGAAGAAGCCATCTAGCTACTAGCTATGGACCCAAGGTCTGAAGTAAACTACTCACACTTCATCGGAGAGGCTATGGTGTTGATGTAGAAGCCCTCCGTGGTGGATGCCCCCTCCGTGAGCTCAAGAACAGGCCCCAAGATGGGATCTCGTGGATACAGGAAGTTACGGTGGTGGAATTAGGTTTTGGCTCCTGTTCGATCGCTTGGGAAGTGCGTGAGGTATATATAGGAGGAAGGAGTACGTCGGTGGAGCTTGAGGGGCCCACGAGGCGGGGGCGCGCCTAGGGGCGCCCCACCTCGTGACCGCCTCTCTGGTTCCTTGGCGAGGGTCCAAGTCTCCGGATCACGTTCGTGAGAAAATCACGTTTCGAAGGTTTCATTCCGTTTGGACTCCGTTTGATATTCTGCTTTTGAAATACTGAAAAAGGCAAAAACAGCAATCGGGCTGGGCCTCCGGTTAATAGGTTAGTCCCAAGAGTAATATAAAAGTGGAAAATAAAGCCCATTATAGTCCAAAACAATAGATAAAGTAGCATGGAGCAATCAAAATTATAGATACGTTGGAGACGATCAGGCATCCCAAGCTTAATTCCTGCTCGTCCTCGAGTAGGTAAATGATAAAAAGAGAATTTTTGATGCGGAGTGATACCTTGGCATAATTTCAATGTAAATCTTCTTAATCATGGTATGAATATTTAGATCCGAAAGATTCAAGACAAAAGTTCATATTGACATAAAAAATAATAATAGTTCAAGCATACTAACTAAGCAATTATGTCTTCTCAAAATAACATGGCCAAAGAAAGTTATCCCTACAAAATCATATAGTTTGGCTATGCTCCATCTTCCCCACACAAAGTATTTAAATCATGCACAACCCCGATGACAAGCCAAGCAATTGTTTTATACTTTTACATTTTCAAAACTTTTTCAATCTTCACGCAATACATGAGAGTGAGCCATGGATATAGCACTATATGTGGAATAGAACGGTGGTTGTGGAGAAGACAAAAAGAGGGAAGATAGTCTCACATCAACTAGGCGTATCAACGGGCTATGGAGATGCCCATCAATAGATATCAATGTGAGTGAGTAGGGATTGCCATGCAACGGATGCACTGGAGCTATAAGTATATGAAAGCTCAACAAAAGAAACTAAGTGGGTGTGCATCCAACTCGCTTGCTCACGAAGACCTAGGGCATTTGAGGAAGCCCATCATTGGAATATACAAGCCAAGTTCTATAATGAAAAATTCCCACTAGTATATGAAAGTGACAAAAGGAGAGACTCTCTATCATGAAGATCATGGTGCTACTTTGAAGCACAAGTGTGGTAAAAGGATAGTAACATTGTCCCTTCTCTCTTTTTCTCTCATTCTTTTTATTTGGGCCTTTTCTCTCTTTTTTTATGGCATCTTTTTTTTTTGTCGTCCGGAGTCTCATCCCGACTTGTGGGGGAATCATAGTCTCCATCATCCTTTCCTCACTTGGGACAATGCTCTAATAATTATGATCATCACACTTTTGTTTTTCTTACAACTCAACAATTACAACTCGATACTTAGAACAAAATATGACTCTATATGAATGCCTCCGGCGGTGTACCGGGATATGCAATGAAACATGAGTAACATGTATGAAAGAATTATGAACGGTGGCTTTGCCACAAATACGATGTCAACTACATGATCATGCTAGCAATATGACAATGATGGAGCGTGTCATAATAAACGGAACGGTGGAAAGTTGCATGGCAATATATCTCGGAATGGCTATGGAAATGCCATGATAGGTAGGTATGGTGGCTGTTTTGAGGAAGGTATATGGTGGGTGTATGATACCGGCGAAAGGTGCACGGTATTAGAGAGGCTAGCAACTGTGGAAGGATGGGAAAAAGTGCGTATAATCCATGGACTCAACATTAGTCATAAAGAACTCATATACTTATTACAAAAATCTAGAAGTTATCAAAGCAAAGTATTACGCGCATGCTCCTAGGGGGATAGATTGGTAGGAAAAGACCATCGCTCGTCCCCGACCGCCACTCATAAGGAAGACAATCAATAAATAAATCATGCTCCGAGTTCATCACATAACGGTTCACCATACGTGCATGCTACGGGAATCACAAACTTTAACACAAGTATTCTTTAAATTCACAACTACTCAACTAGCATGACTCTAATATCACCATCTTCATATCTCAAAACAATTATCAAGCATCAAACTTATCTTAGTATTCAACGCACTCAAAAGAAAGTTTCACATATCTTGAATACCAAGTATATTAACATTAAGCAAATTACCATGCTATTAACGACTCTCAAAATAATCTAAGTGAAGCATGAGAGATCAAGTTTCTTTAAAACAAATCCACCACCGTGCTCTAAAAGATCTAAGGGAAGCACTAGAGTAAAAATTATCACGCTCAAAAGATATAAGTGAAGCACTATGAGCAAAACTATCAAGCTCAAAAGATATAAGTGAAGCACATAGAGTATTCTATCAAATTCCAATTCATGTATGGCTCTCTCAATAGGTGTGTACAGAAAGGATGATGGTGGTAAACTAACAAGCAAAGACGCAAATAATACAAGACGCTCCAAGAAAAACACATATCATGTGGTGAATAAAAATATAGCTCCAAGTAAATTACCGATGGAAGTGGACGAAAGAGGGGATGCCTTCCGGGGCATCCCCAAGCTTTGACTTTTTGATGTCCTTGGATTATCTTGGGGGTGACATGGGCATCACCAAGCTTAGGCTCTTGCCACTCCTTGTTCCATAATCCATCAAAAAGAATTCACCCAAAACTTGAAAACTTCACAACACAAAACTCAATAGAAATCTCATGAGCTCCGTTAGAGAAATAAAACAAAAGACTACTTTAAGGTACTGTAATGAACTCATTATTTATTTATATTGGTGTTAAACCTACTGTATTCCAACTTCTCTATGGATCATAAACTATTTTACTAGCCATAGATTCATCAAAATAAGCAAACAACACACACGCAAAACAGAATCTATCAAAAACAGAACAGTCTGTAGTAATCTATAACTAACGGAAACTTCTGGAACTCAAACAATTCTACCAAAATTAGACCGCCTGGACAATTTTTTTATTGATCAGCAGCAATTGGAATCAGTATTTTATCACGTTCTGGTGATTTTTAACAATTCGGTCACTGAGCGCAAAGTTTCTGGAAATTACAGCAAGATAAAATAACTATCATCCAAGAAGATCCAATAGGTTTAACTTGGCACAAACACTAATTAAAACATAAAACCACATCTAAACAGATGCTAGATGGATTATTTATTCCTAAACAGAAGCAAAAAGTAAAAAACTAAAAATAAAATTGGGTTGCCTCCCAACAAGCGCTATCGTTTAACGCCCCTGGCTAGGCATTGATAATTTTAATGATGCTCACATGAAAGACAAGAATTGAAGCACAAAGAGAGCATCATGAAACACATGACAAACACATCTAAGTCTAACATACTTCCTATGCATAGGCATATTATAATCAAACAAATTTGCAAGGCAAGCAAAAACTAGCATATGCAAGGAAGAAGAAAGAGACGATAGCAATCTCAACATGACGAGAGGTAATTTAATAAGATAAAAATTTCTACAACCATATTTTCCTCTCTCATAATAATTACATGTAGGATCATAGGCAAATTCAGCAAAATATCTATCACCGAACATATTCTCAACATGATCCACATGCATGAAAAGTTGACACTCTTCCAAGATAGTGGGATTAACATTAGCTAAAGTCATGACCTTTCCAACCCACTTTTATCAAAAATATCATAATATTGAACATACTCCAAATATGTGGGATCTAAAGTTGACACTCTTCCATACCCACTTTCAATATTATTGCAAACAATATTATCAATCTCATATTCATCATGGGGATTAAATAAATTTTCAAGATCATAAGAAGAATCACCCCAATCATGATCATTGCAACAAGTAGAGGACATAGCAAAACTAGCATTCCCAAGCTTAGGGTTTTGCATATTTTTAGCACAATTGACATCAATAGAATTTATAGTAAAATCATTGCAATCATGCTTTTTATTCAAAGATCTATCATGAATCGCTTCATAAAGTACTTCATCACAATTTTTAGATTCACGAATTTCAGGCAAAACCTCATAAAGATAATCTAGTGCACTCAATTCACTAGCAATAGGTTCATCATAATTGGATCTCTTAAAGAGATTAGCAAGTGGATGAGGATCCATAAACTTTCAGCAAGCGAAGATGCAAGCAAAAAGAAGGCACATGGTAACACAAGATTGAACGGAGGAAGGGCGAATAAAACGGCAAGGGTGAAGTGGGGGAGAGGAAAACGAGAGGCAAATGGCAAATAATGTAATGCGAGAGATAGGGATTGTGATGGGTACTTGGTATGTTGACTTTTGCGTGAGACTCCCAACAACGGCGCCGTAAATCCTTCTTGCTACGTCTTGAGCTTATGTTGGTTTTCCCAAGAGGAGAGGATGATGCAGCACAAGAGCGTAAGTATTTCCCTCAGTTTTTGAGAACCAAGGTATCAATCCAGTAGGAGGCCATGCACAAGTCCCTCGTACCTGCACAAAACGATAGCTACTCGCAACCAACGCGATTAG
The DNA here is from genome assembly GCA_021605205.1 of Aegilops longissima. Lineage (NCBI taxonomy): Eukaryota > Viridiplantae > Streptophyta > Magnoliopsida > Poales > Poaceae > Aegilops > Aegilops longissima. Next base: position 499,353,671 of record CM038679.1, on the reverse strand, counting down.
GGGTTGTCAATCCCTTCATGGTCACTTACGAGAGTGAGATCTGATAGAGATAATATTTTTGGTATTTTTGGTATAAAGATGCAAAGTGAAAAGTAAAAAGCAAAGTAAAAACAAAGCAAGTATAAAAGTGATGGAGATTGATATGATGAGAATAGACCCGGGGGCCATAGGTTTCACTAGTGGCTTCTCTCAAGAGCATAAGTATTCTACGGTGGGTGAACAAATTACTGTTGAGCAATTGATGAATTGAGCATAGTTATGAGGTTATCTAGGTATGATCATGTATATAGGCATCACGTCCGAGACAAGTAGACCAAACGATTCTGCATCTACTACTATTACTCCACTCATCGACCGCTATCCAAAGATGCATCTAGAGTATTAAGTTAAAACAGAGTAACGCCTTAAGCAAGATGACATGATGTAGAGGAATAAATTCATGCAATATGATAAATACCCCATCTTGTTATCCTCGATGGCAACAATACAATACTTGCCTTGCAACCCTTTCATCCTCGGGTAAGGACACCGCAAGATTGAACCCAAAGCAATGCACTTCTCCCATTGCAAGAACTACCAATCTAGTTGGCCAAACCAAACGGATAATTCAAGAGACTTGCAAAGATAACTCAATCATACATAAAATAATTCAGAGAAGATTCAAATATTATTCATAGATAAGCTGGATCATAAACCCACAATTCATCGGTCTCAACAAACACACCGCAAAAAAGAAGATTACATCGAATAGATCTCCACGAGAGAGGGGAGAACATTGTATTGAGATCCAAAAGAGAGAAGAAGCCATCTAGCTACTAGCTATGGACCCGAAGGTCTGAAGTAAACTACTCACACTTCATCGGAGAGGCTATGGTGTTGATGTAGAAGCCCTCCGTGGTGGATGCCCCCTTCGACGGAGCTCCGGAACAGGCCCCAAGATGGGATCTCGTGGATACAGGAAGTTACGACGGTGGAATTAGGTTTTTGGCTCCTGTTCTAATCGTTTGGGGGTACGTAGGTATATATAGGAGGAAGGAGTACGTCGGTGGAGCTTTAAGGGGCCTGTCGGTGTCAAAACCGGCGTATCTCAGGTAGGGGGTCCCGAAATGTGCGTCTAGGCGGATGGTAACAGGAGACAAGGGACACGATGTTTTTACCCAGGTCCGGGCCCTCTCGATGGAGGTAATACCCTACTCTTGCTTGATTAATATTGATGATATGGGTAGTACAAGAGTAGATCTACCACGAGATCGGAGAGGCTAAACCCTAGAAGCTAGCCTATGGTATGATTGTTGTTCGTCCTATGGACTAAAACCCTCCGGTTTATATAGACACTGGATAGGGTTAGGGTTACACAGAGTCGGTTACAATGGCAGGAGATCTACATATCCGCATCGCCAAGCTTGCCTTCCGCGCCAAGGAAAGTCCCATCCGGACACGGGACGAAGTCTTCAATCTTGTATCTTCATGGTCTAGGAGTCCGCCAACGGTGATAGTTCGCTATCCGGACACCCCTAATCCAGACTCCTCAAGAGCCCCGAACCAGGCTTCAAATGGCGATGAGTCCGGCGCGTAGATTGTCTTCGGCATTGCAAGGCGGGTTCTTCTCCAAATTTCATATACTTGTCGAATAGTGTCCGGCTTCTGATAAATGCTGCGCTCCTTGTCTTCTACGCTCAATAATGGCCATCTTCCACGTGTTTGAATGAATGCGAAAATCCAGGGTATTTTTACACTTAACCCCTTGGCTGCGCAAATGAGCCGCCTATAAAAGGGACGAGGATCTAGATCTGAGTCACACCATTCCCCCCTCCGCGAGCTTTCATCGGAGCGCCTCTGACAAAAACCCATTCCATCATGGATAGCCGCCGCGGATCCTCCTCTCGCGCTCCCAGCCCTCAGCCTGGAAATTGGGAGAGATGCTCAGTCCCGCATAGCGAGCTAGTTATACTCCAAACCAAGGGATTTCTTTCCCCGGCCTTCATGGTTCCGGTTCGAGCTGGACTTGCCACCTACAAGGGCGGAAAGCAAGCGGAGAGTGTCCCTGATCCCTCTAAAGGAGAGCGGTATGCTTTATCTCTTATCTAGTAAGAGGACTCGGATTTCCAATCCATCCGTTTCTCGGGGCTCTTGGAGTTCTACGGCCTCCAATTGCACCACCTTACGCTTTGCCTCCATTTTGCACATCGTGGGCTTCGTGGCCCTGTGCGAACTGTTCTTGGGCATCGAGGCTCATTTTGCGCCGTGGAAGAGATTATTCTGCCTTGTACCCCGTTCTCATGAGGGGTCAATATATCAAGTGGGCGGCGCCGAACTATGGCGCATCGCCAGGACCGGATATCTATCCGGAACCCGAAGAAGGCGTCCAAGACCGGCCTTGGAATGGTTTTACATGGAGGACGCCCCGCTGCCGGATCCTGTTCGGATCGGCCTTCCGGAGTTTAGCAATGCTCCCTCAAGAAGCGCCTAAGTTGGCGCCATGAGCCCCCAGAGGGAAAATGACCGGGACGTCCTTTACTTGATGAGCCGAATAAGATTACTGGCTCATGCCAGATTGACCATGACTGGAGTCATGGCAATCTGCATTATGAGGGGAGTGCAGCCGCTCCAATATAGGGGCCACCCCATGTGGGACTTCAACGGGGAGGACGATGCCACCCGCCATGGCCGCAAAGGGCCGGGATCGGTCACCGAACTGGTGAAGACCTTGTCCGCCATGTACAAAGGGGAAGAGGAGGATTTTCTCCACGTCAATCCACTGAGCGGGTTTTCTTCGAATAATCCTCGAAGTTGGGTAAGCAAATATCTTTGTGGCCTGTCCAATCCATGTTCCCGTGGTTAAACATCTCATTTCATGGTTTCTACGCAGGAACTGCGCCGGGCCGTGGAGAAGATACACAGCCCGCCTCACAACCCGAGGATCCGAACGGTCCTCGATCCGCCTCCAAGAGGATCCAGATATAAAGGTGGAGTTGATCGACGGGGTGTTCCACCAACTTAGCATCGACAATGCTTTGGTTGCCATTACGGCCGATTACCCCGGAATACTTCCAGCCTCACAGATAACTGAGACCGAGGTCCCAATTCTCTGATAATGACCCATCTGTGCTTATTTCTTGATCACCGTATATCAATGGTGTTTCGCAGGGGGTGCCTTCGAGGCAGGAGGCCGAGCCTGCTGCGGCTGGCCAACAAGGGGCAGTACGGCCCCGCAGGCTAAAAAGAAGTGCGGTTCGGATCGAAACTCCGTCGCAACGCTATGGCGTGTCACCATATTCCCAGGATTGATTCCTGGAAGGCGTACTAATGCTGGTGCTCTTTTCAGGAAAAAGAGCGCCACGGACCGAGTCCGGAGAGGTTATAATCGAACCTCCGCCAGCCAGGCTCCAAAGCCGGGTCCGGAAGCGGAGGCGAGCACGAGGCGTGCGTAGGATGCTCCTCCGACAGAGGATGCCGACAGATTGTCCGCCACCAACTCCAAGGTGGAGAGCGCCATGAATCACAGGCGCCGCCGGACAGTTCTTCGTGACGCATGTTTCTCCCAAGAGGCCTTGAATGCCTTCAATTCGGGAGATGCGCACCTCCGTGCCGCTCAAGATGGTCTAGCCAGAGCCACGGAGCAGTATGTAAAGGACATATGGGTGAGGAAATTTGACAGTTATATATGCCAGTAGCCCCCGAGACTTAAAATAGTTAGAATAACTGATTTAAGGATCATTTGTTATGCAGGATCTTACAAAAAAGAATACCCGACTGTCCCAGGAGCTTGAAGAATGCAAGGCCCAACTTGAGGCCGCACTAGCCGCTACAGGGGGAGCCACAGAGACCCCCTCTGGTAATATATGCCTCAAAAGATAAATAGTTTATGAGGTGCGGCGTGTGTGTAAATCTGACAATAATTGTAGCGACCCGACCCGAATGGATCAAGTCTCTGTGCTTAGGTGTCATCCCTGGATCGGTATGCTGACACACACAGTACTCGAAGGATTTATAACAGAGGTAAATCACATGTATAAAGTAGCGTAAAAACTATTACCTCAATCCAAAACATAGCGGAAGCAACAAGGTTGGATTCCCATCAACACCAACGGCAAAGTTGAGTATAGGAAATCGTAACCCTAACGTATCACTTACTCGTCGTCTGAAAAGTCTGCAACATGAAAAGTTGCAGCCCGAAAACGGGTCAGCACATGGAATATGCTGGCAATGTAACACATAGAGAGTAATGAAAGAATAAGCTATACTACATGCATATATGGTTGGTGGAAAGCTCTATGGTTACAGTTTTTGCAAAAAGCCAATTTTTCCCTACTTCAAAGGAATAAATTTTATTTAACTATCATGGTGGTTGTTAAACATTGAGAATGGTTGACAGCATCCTCAATCCCAATTAAAAGTACTCATTAAAACCCAACAATATTAATTAGAAGTAACATGATGAGATCAACAGGATAATCCAAGAACTAGATACTCAAGATGTCCATAACCGGGGACACGGCTAACCATGATTAGTTTGTACACTCTGCAGAGGTTTATGACTTTTCCCCACAAGACTCGATCGCCTCCGCTTGGTTTCTCGTGACTACATGGTGTTTGAGAAACGGATGACCGAGACATAGTCTTCGAAGCGCTTAGCACCTTACATGTGGGTACACCGCACCAACCTACATCCCCTACATCAGCTAGCCTACCCGTAAGAGTTCACACAACTTAGTCAACTACGCCAGAGCCCATAATGGCTTGTGGCTGCACACGGAAGTTTCTAGTTTGAATAATCTCATGATCCCTTTGGGCCTGGGTGGCGGTCCGAAGAAATATAGGCAAATCCTGTCTACCTGTGTGCCTTGACAGCAAGTCCTGAATAGCCAGTGCCTCAATCCACCCAGATGTGTGTTTAAGTTGCCACCTTAGATAAACCATTAATTATCAATCTCACATCTGTCATGGATATTCACTTAAACCCAATCCACGCTCACGAGCATAGCATGGCGTAATAAGCAAACGAGAAGTAACTCCCAAAGGTTCATAAGTAAAACAGGTAATAGGTACTACCTCAATCTACTTCCCATCCCACAATTTAATTAGATCCTAACCATGCAAGTGTTTGAGGATTGATCTAATGCATAAAAACTGGGTAGTAGAAAAGATATGATCAAGTGTTACTTGCCTGCAAAGTTGATGAAGATGATTCGCACTCAAAACTCTTGATAGCTCTACTCGTCACACTCCGGTCAATCTATCGTAATCAAGCAATAGTAACCACACATAAGCAATCATCAAAAGATCGGAAAGATCGAAGAAACAATTCGGAAAACGTCAAAACCAAATCTAATAACTCTTGCAGCATAAAACAATTTCTAACAGTACCAAAACTATGTGTATTTGGCCTTATCAGAAAGTTTAGGTCAAGAGCTTCGATTTGCAAAAAGAATCAACTAAATCGGAGTTACGAAACTCAAGTTATGATCAAACGAAGTTCAAATACAAATCTGTTTGAACTCAAATTTTAAAACTTTCAAAAACATGTTTGAGTTGTATTACTGGATAGAGGGGATCGTAACGAAGAAGTGGGCGTTGGTTTCATGGATTCCGACTTACGAGTAAAAAGTTATAGCCGCTTGAAGATTAGGGACTACGGATAGGTCCATGACGGAAATTAAAAATAAAGAAAAATCTATCGAGCTTAACGCCGCTAAACAAAACCGGAAAGAAAAACCGCGAGAAAACTGATCTAGGGTTTGGAAAGGAAACCAAACGAAAAACCGATCTAGAAAACGGAACGGAAACAGATCTAGAAAACCGATCTAGAAAACGGACAAGGCGCTGGGCTAGTACCTCAAGAGGCGAGGGGCTCGGCGGCGGCGGGCGAGGGCGGCGGCGGCGGCAAGTGGCGGCGGCGGCGGCTGGGGGCGGCGGCGGCGGCTGGTGGGGCGGCGGGCTGCAGGAGGGGCGGCGGCGGCGGTGAGGGCGGCGGCGGCGGCTGGTGAGGGGCGGCGGCGGCACTGCTGCTGCTGGAGAGGAGGAGGAGAGGAGAGGAGAGTTGATTTGATGTGTTGGAGGGGGTGCTTGGGTATTTATATTGGTGAGGGAGAGATTTGCTTGGGGTAGGGGACAAGAAATAGATTAGGATTAGGAAACAAGTAGAATAGATCTAGGAATAGATACGGAATAAACGAAGTAGGAAAGGAGTCCTATTAGGACTTGGGAAAAAGGAGCGGCTCCCTGGCTTGGTGCGTGGCGCGATGCGCAGGCGTTGGCTTGGCCTTCGTCGGCCGGTGGCTATGGCGGCTTGGGCCTTTGGCCCAAGGCGCTGTAAATTTTTTTTAAACATTTTTTAACAGAGACAAATAAAAATAATAAAACCAAATAAATAAAAATATTATATAGGCATATAATATATCAAAATTTTCAGAATTTTTTTTTCTACATGATGAACATTATTCTAGATTCAAATAAAATACACAAAAATTCAAATAAAACAAACAGTGCTACTGCCCTAATAAAATCCACTGAAAATCATTTTAAAAATACCAAAATGATTTCAAATTAATTTCTCTCCAATTTTCTGATGTAGGGAATCATGTTACCCTATTTTCCATATATTTTATTTTTAGAGAAAATAATTTGAATAAAACTCAAATAACTCCAATTGAAAATAATTCAAAGGAACTTTGAATTTAATTCCTTGAAACTCCCAACTCATATTTCATATGTTTTGAAGAAGTCATTTTATCTTCGCCGTGAAAATCATCGAGTTGCATAAAGTTTCAGAATTGGAAATATTTTCCAAATGAAATTCAAATATTTTCAACACCCTTGTCATTTAAATAAATGGAAGAAGTCATGTCATCTTCTCTCCGTGGTTTTGTGATGAAAAGAATTTGAATTTCAAGTTCATAAAAGCAAAATGAAAGTTTGGGAAAGTCCTTTATTCCTCTCATTTAACTTTCAAAAGTTTCAATTCACTCACTTTCAGTCAATCAATCAAACAATCAATCAAATCTATCTATTTGTTTATAACATTCCAAAATTTAGAATTTTGGGATGTTACAAACTACCACCTTAAAATGAATCTCGCCCCTAGATTCGGAGAGGCTAGAAAGAAATAGGTTAGGGTTTGGGGTCTTCTCAAAATCCATTGATCGTCTCCGGGTCTCGGTGCTACCACCCTTAGAAGCATTGTTAAGGTTCCATCAAAACTCATATACTCCATCCTTATCGTTGACAGTGTCGGTCTTCTCAGATATTAGGGATAATTCCTTCTCTGGGCTCTTCCGGGGGTGGCATAACCTTTTCCTCAATTCTTTTGTCCTTTCCTCTTGGTAAGGTTATCCCGAAATTGGGTCTTCTTAGCTGACGGGTCTGGCGCCAATTCTAAACAAATATCGGTATCTCATGGTGGTCAACGATTTATGGTTTTCTCCTGCAGAAAACGGGTCTGGGTTGAACCTCACCGTATGACCTACGGTTTGCAACAGCTGCCGTGTACAAGGGGAAAAGAAATACCTATACTATTCTAAGGTTTAAACAAGGTTTAATATCGTCGTCTTGCAACTATAGGTAAGTCACTCAGATTTACTATCCCATATAGCAAAGCGAATAATAAGAGTAAGTCGGTATGGTGATCAATCCATCCCGCACCCAAATCATTACCTTGTACATGGTTTAGCTTAATCTCGCATTCTAACACTCGGTCATCCTCACAAGCATTGCAGAATTTCTCTTGTCGACGAACCAAGTCCGAAAATCCATTGATTCTGCAAGCCAAACAACATCTATCGCTCCTTAACAACTCTCGTGTTTTATGTAAACTCCTATAGAATCGCCGGTTGATACAAGTCGTAACTTCTTCCGTGGTTTTTCCTTCAGCAGAGTGTGCTTGCTTCTTGGCAGGTCCTGGGGCCCGTGGGTTATGGCCCATCTCATCACTTGCAATCCTTGAACACATCCTCGGGCAACCGATCGTTATCCCAACATCCAACTCCCCGCATACTTAAATCCATCCAATTGTACTGTCTCTTTTCCTTATATTTGCACCAAACTAAGTCGTGATTACTCGGACTCATCATGGAATTTCCATTGATCCATATTTCCAACATCATACCTCCTTTATATCCAATAACACTTCATCTCTTCATCCTCGTGGATGTCCCACATACCGTGATAAAACTTATACTTATGAAATCCATACTCCACTTCATGGAACCTCATTATCCTTTCCAGGTCAAGCGTCCTTACAAGGAAATATTGGCCATCTCTGCATGGCACTTCTTCAATCGGAAAACGTGAAACACATCATGAACTCCCGACAGTCCTTCGGTGACTTCAACTTGTTAGCCTATTCTCTCATACGCCCAAAACTCGGTATGGTCCTACAAATCTCGGGCTATCTTTCCCTTAACTCCAAATCGCTTAACTCCTCGCAGAGGTGGCACACAAATATATGCTCTGTCTCCGATTTCATAGACTACCTCCTTGCATTTTTGAGTCCGATAACTCTTCCGCTCGACTGAGCTATCTTCGCCTATCTCGAATCAACTTAACATTCTCTCTCGACTCCTTGATCATATTTGGTCCAAACAACCGACGGTCTCCAACTTCATCCCACATCAACGGTGTCCGCTCCTTCTCCCATACAAAGCTTCAAAAGGGCCATCTTCAACCGACTTGGTAGCTGTTGTTGTATGAGAAACTCCCAGAAGGTAAATTATCATCCCTACTAGATCCATAATCTAGCGACACGTTCTCAACATGTCCTCCGTATCTGATTGACTCTCTTGGTCTATCCATCTGTATGCGGATGAAAGGTCAGATGAACTCTAGCCTAGTACCCAAAGTCCGTGCGGCTGATTCCAAAACTTTGAGGTAAACTGTGTTCCTCTATGATGGTCCTCGAACTCCATGGAGACATACGATCCTTGTCCAATATATCTTGGCCAACTTCAGACTCAGATTTCACTGGGATAAAGTGAGCCACTTTGGTCAAGCGAGTCAACTACTACCCAGATAGAATCATATCCCAATCGGGTTTCGGGAAACCGAAATGAAATCATGCCAAGCTTATCCCACTTCCATTCGGTATCGGCATAGGCTGTAGTAATCCTGCCGGCTTCGATGCTCGCTTTTACTTTCTCCGCATGCATCACTTACGACTACATACTCCATAATATCCTTCTTCATACCAGTCCACCGTAAACACTCCTTCAAATCCCAATACATCTTGGTGTTTCTGTATTAATCAAGTATGGTGAGTCATGAGCCTCCAAGTATTAACTTCCGATCTTTGCATTATTGGGTATATGTACACCGTCTTCAAACCATAAGGTGTCGTGCTCATCCTTACGAAAACCTTTGGCCTTTCCTTTGCTCATCCTCTGCTTTTACCTCAACAATATCTTTGTCATCCTTCTGAGCTTCACGGATCTTTCTCAACAATGTAGACTGAACTTCCATTGCTACAACAAAACCTTTGGGAACAATCTCCAACCAAAGTTCCCTGAAAATCCTCGGCTAACTCCTTTGATAATCCTCCGATTATGAGGGTATTCGTCCTTATTTTCTTTATGGTTGTGTCCTATTTCTCCACAAAGCTTGCATGCACTTTCTCCATATCATTTCCATAAGGCTTCAACTTCTGGGACACAAACCGAGACTTTAGCAAAGTCAACTTAAATTCTTCCCAAGTGGTTACTCCTGGCCACATTGATGGTTTGGTACATCCTCCACTAGATAGCAGCACCTCTTTCAAAGCACTGAAGAGCATGCTGGGTCATATCTTTTCTGACTATCGGGTTATTCTTCATGTGATCCTCCATGTTCTGAATCCATCGGTCTGTCTCCAATTGACTCATTGGTCCGAAATTACAAGCTCATCTCCATCCATCCTCTAATGGGTCCATGGGTTTGGGGTGGGATAAGAGAGATCGAGAGGATGCACACAATACAAACAATGGTTTTGAAAAGACAGATTTTATTGTGGCTGTCGGAAAACATCAAACAAATGACAGCTCACAATCGTCGATCTAACGAGGTATGTAACAGGGTTTGGTCTTCTAACGGTCAATAAATCTTCAAAGTCATCAAACTCTTCCAATCTTGATCATGTCTCTGATGGATCCTTCTGATCATGCTTGTCCTTCTCAAGTTCTTTTGCCAGATCATCTCTGTTGACGCGAAGTCTCTCGCGACGTCCTTCAATATTTCTGGAGTTACGTTCCAACTTCCGGTTTCAACATCCTTGACATGATCCATGATCCTACTGTCCTTCGCCATCACAAATCTCCCGTATCTCGATGTTTTGCTCCTTCATCTTGTCTACTTTCAGCTTCGGGTCCCGAGTTCTTCACGAACCGCTTCCTTATCAAATACGCTTCTCGCAGATCCACCTTAAACTTCTTCATGTAATACTCCAGATCCCGGTGATACACCAGCTAAGGTTAAAACTCCAACGCTTGCGATAGATGCTCCATCAGCTTTCTACCATCCAATCCTTCCATGCATCTGCATGCTTAACTCCGCATGGTGACAATAGCATAGGCGGGCGATAACATCATGGATAGCGTGTTTCTGCTCTTGTCATTTTCATGAGCTATCATTCCATAGTTGATATCTCCTGCCTTAGGGTTTTCCTGACAAAGCTTTGAATTCTAATGCTCCATGTTCCAGTCTTTCTCCGATACACCTTGATCTCGGTTATTGATAACTTCCATAGTCTGCCAAGTTCCATAAGCGTAACCTTCCTAGGTCATACAAATCCCGAATTTATTTGGAGCCTTCAAATCTCCTAGTCTTCGGAGTCTTCACTGTTGTAGTTTCCGTTTACACGGTAAAATCATCTTCATTCCAAATGGTCTTAGTTGTCCGATATCTTGTCTCCTTGGAGTGGTCTCATCAGTCAAATCTTCGAGTGGTCAAAAGGGAAAAGGGGTATGGTCTCACTAAAAGGAATATTTGAATAAGCTCAAGAGAATAGAGGTAAAAGATCTTTTGAAAATGAAGTTGTAGAGAAAAATCTTTCCTATGGGCTTGTCAGTTTCTAGGGTCACGTCCTACAGTCAACATGTGCTCTGATACCATCTTGTAGCGACCCGACCCGAATGGATCAAGTCTCTGTGCTTAGGTGTCATCCCTGGATCGGTATGCTGACACACACAGTACTCGAAGGATTTATAACAGAGGTAAATCACATGTATAAAGTAGCGTAAAAACTATTACCTCAATCCAAAACATAGCGGAAGCAACAAGGTTGGATTCCCATCAACACCAACGGCAAAGTTGAGTATAGGAAATCGTAACCCTAACGTATCACTTACTCGTCGTCTGAAAAGTCTGCAACATGAAAAGTTGCAGCCCGAAAACGGGTCAGCACATGGAATATGCTGGCAATGTAACACATAGAGAGTAATGAAAGAATAAGCTATACTACATGCATATATGGCTGGTGGAAAGCTCTATGGTTACAGTTTTTGCGAAAAGCCAATTTTTCCCTACTTCAAAGGAATAAATTTTATTTAACTATCATGGTGGTTGTTAAACATTGAGAATGGTTGACAGCATCCTCAATCCCAATTAAAAGTACTCATTAAAACCCAACAATATTAATTAGAAGTAACATGATGAGATCAACATGATAATCCAAGAACTAGATACTCAATATGTCCATAACCGGGACACGGCTAACCATGATTAGTTTGTACACTCTGCAGAGGTTTGCGACTTTTCCCCACAAGACTCGATCGCCTCCGCTTGGTTTCTCGTGACTACATGGTGTTTGAGAAACGGATGACCGAGACATAGTCTTTCGTAAGCGCTTAGCACCTTACATGTGGGTAGACCGCATCAACCTACATCCCCTACATCAGCTAGCCTACCCGTAAGAGTTCGCACAACTTAGTCAACTACGCCAGAGCCCATAATGGCTTGTGGCTGCACACGAAGTTTCTAGTTTGAATAATCTCATGATCCCTTTGGGCCTGGGTGGCGGTCCAAGAAATACAGCAAATCCTGTCTACCTGTGTGCCTTGACAGACAAGTCCTGAATAGCCAGTGCCTCAATCCACCCAGATGTGTGTTTGTTGCCACCTTAGATAAACCATTAATTATCAATCTCACATCTGTCATGGATATTCACTTAAACCCAATCCACGCTCACGAGCATAGCATGGCGTAATAAGCAAACGAGAAGTAACTCCCAAAGGTTCATAAGTAAAACAGGTAATAGGTACTACCTCAATCTACTTCCCATCCCACAATTTAATTAGATCCTAACCATGCAAGTGTTTGAGGATTGATCTAATGCATAAAAACTGGGTAGTAGAAAGATATGATCAAGTGTTACTTGCCTGCAAAGTTGATGAAGATGATTCGCACTCAAAACTCTTGATATCTCTACTCGTCACACTCCGTCAATCTATCGTAATCAAGCAATAGTAACCACACATAAGCAATCACCAAAAGATCGGAAAGATCAAGAAACAATTCGAAAACGTCAAAACCAAATCTAATAACTCTTGCAGCATAAAACAATTTCTAACAGTACCAAAACTATGTGTATTTGGCCTTATCAGAAAGTTTAGGTCAAGAGCTTCGATTTGCAAAAAGAATCAACTAAATCGAGTTATTAAACTCAAGTTATGATCAAACGAAGTTCAAATACAAATCTGTTTGAATTCAAATTTTAAAACTTTCAAAAACATGTTTGAGTTGTATTACTGGATAGAGGGATCATAACGAAGAAGTGGGCGTTGGTTTCATGGATTCCGACTTACGAGTAAAAAGTTATAGCCGCTTGAAGATTAGGGACTACGGATAGGTCCATGACGGAAATTAAAATAAAGAAAAATCTATCGAGCTTAACGCCGCTAAACAAAACCGAAAGAAAAACCGCGAGAAAACCGATCTAGGGTTTCGGAAAGGAAACCAAACGAAAAACCGATCTAGAAAACGGAACGGAAACAGATCTAGAAACCGATCTAGAAAACGTGACGCGGCGCTGGGCTAGTACTCAAGAGGCGAGGGCTCGGCGGCGGCGAGGGCGGCGGCGGCAAGTGGCGGCGGGGCGGCTGGTGAGGGCGGCGGCGGCGGCAGGAGGGGCGGCGGCGGGCTGGTGAGGGGCGGCGGCACTTGGTGAGGGGCGGCGGCAGGGCGGCGGCGGCGCGGCTATGGCGGCGGCGCTGCTATGGCGGCGGCGGCACTGCTGCTGCTGCTGCTGCTGCGGAGGAGAGGAGAGGAGAGTTGATTTGATGTGTTGAAGGGGAGAGGGGGTGCTTGGGTATTTATATTGGTGAGGGGAGAGATTTGCTTGGGGTAGGGGACAAGAAATAGATTAGGATTAGGAAACAAGTAGAATAGATCTAGGAATAGATACGGAATAAACGAAGTAGGAAAGGAGTCCTACTAGGACTTGGGAAAAAGGAGCGGCTCCCTGGCTTGGTGCGTGCGCGATGCGTGCGTTGGCTTGGCCTTCGGCCGGCCGGTGGCTATGGCGGCTTGGGCCTTTGGCCCAAGGCGCTGCAGTTTTTTTTTAAACATTTTTTTAACAGAGACAAATAAAAATAATAAAACCAAATAAATAAAAATATTATATAGGCATATAATATATCAAAATTTTCAGAAAATTTCCTACATGATGAACATTATTCTAGATTCAAATAAAATACACAAAAATTCAAATAAAACAAACAGTGCTACTGCCCTAATAAAATCCACTGAAAATCATTTTAAAAATACCAAAATGATTTCAAATTAATTTCTCTCCAATTTTCTGATGTAGGGAATCATGTTACCCTATTTTCCATATATTTTATTTTTAGAGAAAAATAATTTGAATAAAACTCAAATAACTCCAATTGAAAATAATTCAAAGGAACTTTGAATTTAATTCTTGAAACTCCCAACTCATATTTCATATGTTTTGAAGAAGTCATTTTATCTTCGCCGTGAAAATCATCGAGTTGCATAAAGTTTCAGAATTGGAAATATTTTCCAAATGAAATTCAAATATTTTCAACACCCCTTGTCATTTAAATAAATGGAAGAAGTCATGTCATCTTCTCTCTAGGGTTTTGTGATGAAAAGAATTTGAATTTCAAGTTCATAAAAGCAAAATGAAAGTTTGGGAAAGTCCTTTATTCCTCTCATTTAACTTTCAAAAGTTTCAATTCACTCACTTTCAGTCAATCAATCAAACAATCAATCAAATCTATCTATTTGTTTATAACATTCCAAAATTTAGAATTTTGGGATGTTACAATAATATTGCAGATGGCGCCGGACTAGATCCGGACAAGCAACAACTCCTGCGCCAGCTAAAGGCCGGCGAGGGCGTGCTTACGAGGGTGCGGCAGGAGAAAAATAACCTCCAAGATGCCAACACCCAACTGGGTGAGGAACTAAAGGATGTTCGTGCTCAGCTTGTCCGACCAGAAGGAGAATCGACGGATTCGTCGCGGCATTTTCAGTAAGTGCTTGAACGAACTTTGAAAGAGTTCGGCGAGGAAGGCGACTAACATAAACATGTATGTAGGTTTGCCCACAGGTCGCCCCGAGGAGGAGATGCCCAGTTCTTCGGGTGATCTTCTTCCGAATCAGGCTACCTGTATTTAACGAAGTTCGGCAGTGATGAAAGGCGTCGGCCAGGCCTTGTGGCTATCTATCTCCCCGCCTGTAGGCATTGGGGAGCTGGCAGATCGGCTTCAAGGAGCACGGCGGCGCTCCGACTATGGAAGATATCGCCTGCCGTCAAGGCACCAGGAGGCCTGGGCCATGCTAAAGACGCTGTACACGGTTGACCCAAACCACATGGCCGAGGTCGGACTGTGGGGCCCGATGGGAAGGAGATCCCAGAAGTTAGTGTACGGCCAAGTAGAATTGGCCGCCAAGTATTCCCAGCAAGATTGTAAATTAGATAGCCTATTAGATGGCATTGAGGAGGAATACAATGAGTCGAGTTGACTATGTAATTGAATATGACATGAAAAATGTCTTCTAGCCGGATTGTAGATCGCTTGTCATAGCGGACCTTTTCGCTCGACCTCGGGACCCAATAGTCCGGAGTGTGTCCAATACCTCGCGGTTATATAAGAACCGGGCATGCATGGAGACAAGGCGAGGGGTCATTATTGCTGTAGACGATAAGTGCCCAACTAGTTATGTTATATTACATGGATAGTAAGAAACGCCTTCCAGGAGAATAGTTCCGTTAAGGGTTCCTTTCGCTGGGAGGCATGCCCTAAAGTGCATGTCCAAACTACTAAGAAAGCAGAAAATCATCCGGGGCAGATGGATAAATAGTTAAAAATCATCTTTCAGTTCACCGACCAATATTCCCTTAAGAATGCTAGCTTTGCTTCACCCACCGAGGTACACATCTGGCTGACCGGCAAGAATAATCGCAGAGGTGCTCCTTTACCACCTAGCCGAACAATCGGGAACGAGGGGTAAGCACAGAGCCAGTAACCCAGCTTGGCCAAAACTTAAGTCATATCGATGCATATAATGGTGAGTAAAAGGTACATGCGAAAGTTTGACACATGTGTTGGGCATGAAGCCCGATAAATAAGCTTCGTTAAAGAAGTCCCTGTGTATAATGAGTGCGGACAGCGCACAAGTATGTGCGAACAAAGCGCAAACGAGCCTCTAAAGGCTTCAAGAAGAAGGAGGAGGAAGGAGAGAAATAAAAGACAGCAAAATGGAAAATGTGGACGGAGGAAGGAGACGAACTTGAGTCCGCGCTTAGGCGAGAATCTTCAGAGACGGGCTGCGCTCCATGGGTTCGCTCGAGTCGGTTATCCGATGCGCTTACAGACGGTATGCTCCGCCGGTCGACCTGGTCGATGATGAAGGGACCTTCCCATTTGGGCTTGAGTTTGTCCTTTTTCTTGTCCGCAGGGTAGAACTAGTTCGCCAACGCTGTAAGCTTTGGCCCGCATTTCCTCGCTTTGATATCTTCGAGCCTGCTGTTGATAAAATGCGAACGAGCTTTTGCCACGCTGCGCCCTCCTCCAATGCGCCCAACTGTCATGCCGATCGAGCTCGGCTTCTCTTTCTTCATACATGCGCACGCCGAGGTGAGTCATGAATTATGTCGCAGGCAAGACTGCCTCGCACCGCATACACCATAAAAATGGTGTGAATCTGGTAGTACGATTCGGCGTGGTCCGCAGCCCCGTAGTACGGAGTCGAAGCTCCTCAACCCAAAGGCGTGTTAGATTCCTTGAGGGACCGCACTAGTCCGGGTTTAATGCCGCCATGATTAGACCGCTTGCTCGCCGACTTGGCCGTTGGTTTGAGGGTGATGGACTGAGGCGTAATCGAGCTTGATGCCCATGTTTTTGCACCATAATTCGACCTCATTGGCCGTGAAGTTGGTGCCGTTATCGATGATGATACTGTGGGGACACCGTAACGGTGCACTACCCCGATATGAAGTCTATCACCGTCCGGATTCGCCGCTTTAACAGTGCTTGGCCTCTATCCATTTGGTGAATTTATCCACCATGACCAATAGGTATTTTTGCTTGTGGGTTCCTCCCTTAAGGGGTACAACCATGTCAAGCCCCAGCCGCGAACGGCGGTGATGGGTATAGTTTTGAGGGCGGTGGGTGGCATGTGGCTTTGGTTAGCAAAAGCTGGCAACCGACGATCGTTGGACTAAATCCTCAAGATTCGCCGGGCCGTCGGCCAATAAAATCCTGTACGGAAGGCCTTGCTTACGAGGGCCGGCTGCGGCGTGGTGCCCACCCAGTCCGGCATGAATTTCAGCCAGGAGGTTTCGCCTTCCTTTCGGAGATACACCTTTGAAGGACTCATGTTGTGCTTTTCTTATAGAGCTCTCCTCATGGACTTTATAGGCTTTGGATCGCTGCATTATGCAGTTCTCCTCATGGGCGTTTAATGCCCATGGAGTCCGCCATCCGGAGGCCGTGCGTAAGGGCCTCAGATTCGCCGCGTTGTTGGAGTCCGTGATACATTATCTCAAGGACGATTCGACCGTGTCCCCGTTGGGGACGCCAGACGACGCCAGCCCCTGTGCCGCCAACATTTTGGAGCGGTCAAAGTGCATGATCCATTGAGTATGCGCCGCATTTTTAGGGAGTTCGCCGTCCATTCGCCAACGGTCGGCCAAAACTCTGCGATTTAATAGCCCATCGTGGCTTATAGGTTATGTCGAATGGAAGGAGCTCTATGGCCCATTTAGCAATCCGCCCGTCGCGTCCGCGGTTGTTTATAATGTCGTTAAGAAGTACTTCGAGGCTACCGTTATCGAACACTCTTGAAAGTAGTGTCGCAGCTTCCGGATGCCATGAACACCGCAGATGCTATCTTTTGATAATGTGGGTACCGGACTTGCATGGATTTAGGATAGTGGACACACAATAAACCGGTTTTGAAGAGGGAACCGTGTCCGTCCCGCTTCGCTCGACGACGAGCACCGCTACCGACAACTTGATGTGTTGCGTTGATATATAATAGCATTGGTTCGCCCACGCTATGCGCCAGACCAGATTTGTTGCCAATATGGCTTTTATTTCTTCGAGTCCGTCAGTATGTATCCGCCCACTCGAAATGTTCGTGTGCCGAGGAGGCGGTAAAGGGTAACGCCTTTTCTCCCAAATGGGAGATAAAGCGGCTTAGAGCCGCCACGCATCCAAATCAATTTTGTATTTGTTTGAGGTCTTTGAATATCCAATTGTGACAGAGCTCGGATCTTGGCTGGGTTTGCTTCAATTCCTCTACCGGACACAATGAAGCCCTGTGAGCTTTCCAACTGGAACGCCAAGACGATTTTTCCGGATTGAGCTTAATGTCATATTTTCGGAGATTGTCGAATGTGAGCCTCAAGTCGTCTACTAGAGTTTCGACATGCTTGGATTTGACGACCACATCATCTACATATGCTTCCACTGTTTTTCTGATCTGGTTTGCCAGACATGTCTGAATCATGCACTAATATGTTGCGCCGGCGTTCTTGAGCCCGAAGGGCATTGTGTTGAAGCAGAATGGGTCGTATGGGGTGATGAATGCTGTTGCTGCTTGGTCTGGCTCCGCCATCTTGATTTGGTGGTAGCCGAGTACGCTACGAGGAAGCACAATGAGTCGTGGTCTCGCTGTAGCATCGATAATTTGATCAATGCGAGGGAGGGGAAGGGATCCTTTAGGCAAGCCTTATTAAGGTCTTTGAAATCAACACATAGGCGCTTAGGATTTATCCTTCTTGGTACCATCACCAGATTTGCTAGCCAGTCCGGATGTTTTATATCTCTCAAGAATCCGGCCTGAAGTTTGGCTAGCTCTCTCCCATGGCATGTCTCTTGGGTTCGGAAAAGCGCCAAGAGCCTGCTTGACTTGCTTGAACTTTTAGGATATTTAGGCTGTGCTCGCCACCGAAGTGGGATTCTGGCATGTCTCAAGGGTGCCGTGCAAAATGTCCCAGTTTTTCAGAGAAATTCTCGAAAGCGGCGCTACATTAGGGTTTAATTGTGCCCCAATGGAGGCCGCTTTTGTGGTCCGCTGGGTGGACTTGGAATTTGACTATTTCATCCGCTGGTTTAAAAGAGGTGGACTTGGATCTTTTATCAAGTATCACATCGCCCTGTTCACCGTGGAGCGATCGCAGTGAGTTCCTCGGCCGCTAGGGCTTCATAGTGCCTCGAGGGCTAGTGCGGCTGTCTTGTTTTCGGCGCTGAGTGCTATGTTCGGATCACTAGCGAGAGTGATGATTCCGTTAGGTCCGGCATTTTAAGCTTCATGTACCCATAGTGGGGTATAGCTTGAAAAATTGTGAATGCCTCTCGTCCTAATAAAGCGTGATATCCGAGCTGAATGGGGCCACTTGAATGTGACCTCTTCGACCTGTAATTGTCCATGAAATAACACTACGCCCAGGTGATTTTTCCTGTGCAGCATGCTTCCCAGCTAGGGATTATTCCTCTAAAGGTTGTGCTTCTTCGCTCAATGCGGTTCCACTATTTCCATTTTTCGAGGGTTTCCTCGAGATGAGGTTTAGTCCGCTGCCGCCATCCATGAGTACCTTAGTAAGGCGTAAAATCGCCCACTATTGAACCGAGGACCAATGCGGCCGGTGCTCGGGCTGTTCGAATTTGGGTTCACACCGGCATTAAAGGTAATAGCCGTGTTACTCCATGGATTTATTGTTGCTACTTCAGAGACTTCGCAAGGTTATGGAGTGTTCGCTTCCGCATGTTATTTGATGCGAAAGTCTCAAGACTGTTAATACTGCATCGGTGTTGCTGGCTGGGATTCGAGGCTAGAAGCTCTTCGCCACTTTTGGCCACCGCCATAGTATCCAACATGCTCAAGGCTATGAGTTGGAGTGGCGCTCCGTGCTATGAATTTTGCAGGTCCGCTTAGCCAACCCTCCAAGACGGTTCCGTGTCTTTAGGGGTTTTTTGTTTTTGGTGTATAACCCTGTGCTTGGTGATGATGCACCCTTTATTTCAACTAGGGCTGTATTCGGGCCGGATTATCCCAAAATTTACTTTCGGTTTTCCAGCACTTCCATCGCACAAGATTTTGTACTATGTTTGCCAAGTCAGCAAAGCGTGTAATTTCGCTGACGACTTATGGCGCTTAGGATTCCCTTGTTCGTGCAATTATTGCAGAAAAGTGAGATTGCGCCTCCTCTCGGCGTCCTTTATCCTGTCCATAACCAGGAGGAATCGCCCAAGAATGATGTACTGCTTCAGCCGGCTCTTGCTGAATTCGGGATAGATCGCTAATGTTTGGGTGGGCGGTGGAACTAGATTCGGAACCCCGTCCAATTTAAGACTCAGGGGCCGAGAAGTTTCCGAACTTGGAAGTTTGGATTTTTGAATGCTATCCGATGAATCCAACCCGCCAACCGACTTTAAGTTCGTGGCTTGATCGACATCCGCCCCTCTCGGGAATCCGCATGGAGGGATCGAACCGGATGTAGCTAGTCCTTAAGATAGAAGAAGAGTCGCTGTATTGCTCCTCTATCACAGCAACATGATGGGTAGCCCGGGAGAGTTGATCTCTCAGATCGGTTTTAGGCCCGATCTGGTCATTGTCTGTGGCGACTCCTGTAGGCGGCGATGCGATCCAAGAGCTCGCTTACGGAGGAGAGCTCGATCGATCTAACCGCTTCGGCAAGTTTCGAGTTAACGTGAAGATTGGTTTCGATGACTCGAGAAGTCATCGCTTGCACGGTGGCTGAACTGGCGGTCATAAGAAAACCACCCAAACCAAGAGTCGACTAGTGGCCAAGGCTCCTTTGGCGATAGTATCGCCTTTAAAGACGGATGAGGCATCCTTCCCGACGGCGACGCACGAGGAACTCTCAATGAAAGCACCAATGTCGGTGTCAAAACCGTGGATCTCGGTAGGGGGTCCCGTGTGCGCCTAGGCGGATAGTAACAGGAGACAAGGGACACGATGTTTTACCTGTGTTCGGCCCTCTCGATGGAGGTAATACCTACTCCTGCTTGATTAATATTGATGATATGGGTAGTACAAGAGTAGATCTACCACGAGATCGGAGAGGCTAAACCCTAGAAGCTAGCCTATGGTATGATTGTTGTTCGTCCTATGGACTAAAACCTCCTGCTTATATAGACACCGGATAGGGTTAGGGTTACACAGAGTCGGTTACAATGGTAGGAGATCTACATATCCGCATCACCAAGCTTGCCTTCCACGCCAAGGAAAGTCCCATCCGGACACGGACTAAGTCTTCAATCTTGTATCTTCATGGTCTAGGAGTCCGCCAACAAAGGATACTTGCTATGCGGACACCCCTAATCCAGACTCCTCAGGCCCTACGAGGCAGTGGGCGCCTCTAGGGGGCGCCCCACCTCGTGACCGCCTCTGGTTCCTTGGCGAGTGTCCAAGTCTCCCGGATCATGTTCGTGAGAAAATCACGCTTCAAGGTTTCATTCCGCTTGACTTCGCTTGATATTCCGCTTTCTTCAAATAATCAAAAGGCAAAAACAGCAATTGGGCTGGGCCTCCCGTCAATAGGTTAGTGCCAAAAGTAATATAAAAGTGGAAAATAAAGCCCATTATAGTCCAAAACAATAGATAAAGTAGCATGGAGCAATCAAAAATTATAGATACGTTGGAGACGTATCACGCCGCCGGAGGCATTCATATAGAGTCATATTTGTTCTAAGTATCGAGTTGTAATTCATGAGTTGTAAGAAAATAAAAGTGTGATGATCATCATTATTAGAGCATTGTCCCAAAGGAGGAAAGGATGATGGAGACTATGATTCCCCACAAGTCGGGATGAGACTCCTGGACTAAAAAAGAAAAAAAGAGGCCATAAAAAATGAGAAAAGGCCCAAATAAAAAAAATAAAAAAAAGAGAGAAAAAGAGAGAAGGGGCAATGCTACTATCCTTTTACCACACTTGTGCTTCAAAGTAGCACCATGATTGAGGGAGTCCTGGATTAGGGGGTGTCCGGATAGCCGAACTATCATCTTTGGCCGGACTCCAAGACTATGAAGATACAAGATTGAAGACTTCGTCCCGTGTCCGGATGGGACTTTCCTTGGCGTAGAAGGCAAGCTTGGCGATACGGATATGTAGATCTCCTACCATTGTAAACGACTCTGGTAACCCTAACCCTATCCGTGTCTATATAAACCAGAGGGTTTTAGTCCGTGAGGACTAACAACAATCATACCATAGGCTAGCTTCTAGGGTTTAGCCTCCTTGATCTCGTGGTAGATCTACTCTTGTACTACCCATATCATCAATATTAATCAAGCAGGAGTAGGGTATTACCTCCATCGAGAGGGCATGAACCTGGGTAAAACATCGTGTCCCTTGTCTCCGTTACCATCCGCCTAGACGCACAGCTTGGGGACCCCTACCGAGATCCGCCGGTTTTGACAATCGACATTGGTGCTTTCATTGAGAGTTCCTCCGTGTCGCCATCTATAGGCCCGATGGCTCCTTCGATCATCAACAAAGACGCGTCCAGGTGAGACTTTTCTCCCGGACAGATCTTCAGATTCTCGCGGCTTTGCATCGCGGGCCAATTCATTTGGCCATCCGAGCAGATCGAAGCTACGCCCGCCATCAGGTCAGATTTGAAGTTTGAACTACACGGCCGACATCCGCGGAGACTTGATCTTCGACGGATTCGAGCCACAGCCAAGCGCGCCAAGACTATCTCGATGGGCATGATCTAGCTCGCCACCAACAAGGCTCCGAGGCCGTGATCAGCGTCCGCCCGACCCTTAATCCGAGCCGATTCCCGATCGAGGACGAGTGGTTGACACCGCCGGGGCTAGGATCTCAACGACGATTGAGCGAACTCCATCCCTGTCCTTTGCGAAGACCTTGACTCTGTGGTGCCGGACTCCTCTCCGGACTCGAACGCCTCCGGCCCTCGCCAATCGAATCCGATTGGCGCGGTCATGGAGTTCATCGCCGCGACATCTTTCAGCACTTGCCCTTCGCGACATCTTGAAATCACTAAAATCTCTCTTTATCGAGAGCCCTGGCCGGACTACGGTCAGGAAGGTTGGGATGCGGACGACGAAGAAATTCAATGCCCACCCACCACCCACTTTGTAGCCACTGTTGAAAGCTTACACGACGTGCTCAACTTCGACTCCGGAGACATCAACGGTATGGACGACGATGTAGGAGACAACCATGAACCAGCACCTATAGGATGCTGGACAACCACCTCATCCCATGATGTATACATGGTGGATACACCTAAAGGAAGTGACAACGAGGAACAACGGGACGCTACGAAGGATTAATCCTCAAAAGGGCCAAACGGCAACGTAAACGCCGCACCAAGCCCCGCCCAACAAAGACCCAACCATAGAGCAGGGCGAACCGTGGACGCATTTAACATGCTATCGAGCAACCGTCCTAACAGACAACTTGAGAAACAACCCGCCCCAAATAAGATAATAGTCCGGACGATCTCACGCCGGGCAAATTGTTGGAGCAGAAGAACCTCCACAAAGGCTCATTGCCATCGCAAGATAGCCTGAAAAAGCGAAGCGAAGCTCAAAACAGCGGAAGATGGACTCGTAATCAGATGGAGCAAAGTACTCAACACCGCAGACAACACGGGCGACAAATACTGAACAAAGAGCTACCCAAAGAGAAAGCTATCGCTCGATTTGATGAGGAGGCCGTCGAGCCCCACAATCAAAAAGTAAGAAGGCCACCCAGTCGGATGGACGACCCCACGGCAAAAAGAGAGCGGCAAAT
Source organism: Aegilops longissima (assembly GCA_021605205.1). NCBI lineage: Eukaryota > Viridiplantae > Streptophyta > Magnoliopsida > Poales > Poaceae > Aegilops > Aegilops longissima. Next base: position 499,330,447 of record CM038679.1, on the reverse strand, counting down.
GGCGTCGCACACAAGCCGATACGCGATCTGCATAAGGATTCACATCAAAAGGATGGCCCAGTTAGGTCCATCTATGGGCCGAGAAAGCAAGCTCTTCAAAGCAATACAACACGTCAAATATCCGAACATCACGACACACCCAAATATAGGGGCACCGTGCACCCCCTATGTTTCACCGATGAGGTGCTGGATCATGAATTTCCAGCGATTCAAGCCCGTAAACATAGAGGCATACGACGGAACAATGCACTCGAGTCTGGATTGAGGACTATATCCTCCACATACACATGGCTAGAGGAGATGATCTCCACGCCATAAAATACTTACCCCTCAAGCTCAAAGGGCCAGCCCGGCATTGGCTCAAAAGCCTCCCCGAAAATACCATTGGAAGTTGGGAAGAGCTCGAGGATGCTTTTCGCAAATTTTCAAGGGACTTATGTCCGCCCTCCGATGCGCACGATTTAAGTCATATAACTCAACAACCCGGAGAGTCAGCCCAAATTCTCGAACAGGTTCCTCACCAAAAGAACCAAATAGTCGATCGTCCGGACGCCAAGCCTTAGCAGCTTTCAAACACAACGTCCGAGACGTAATGGCTCACTGCACACCTCGCCAGAGAAGCCGAGAACCATGGCTGCATTAATAAGTTTCATGACCCGCTTTTGCTGGAGAGGATAGTTGGCTGGCAAGATGCAGTACCAGCGATCCAAGTACATCCGAAGTAAGGGATGGAAATGGGAAACCACGACGCAGCAAGGACCAGCGCCAGATTAAGGGGAACGGTCCAAAGAGCGCGACAGTCAACGCTGGATTCAAAAGCTCACGGTAGAACAATAAAAAACTGCCCCTTAAGGACAATAGCGATGAGCTATCCAACTTAAACAAAATCTTGGACAAGATATGCCAAATCCACAAGATTCCTGGAGGCCTGCAAACCATACCCACAGAGATTGTTGGGTCTTCAAACAGTCCGGCAGACTCAATGCCGAACACAAGGGGCTCGACACACCAAGTGAAGATGATGACGAGCACCACAATTAGAGCCCCGGAAAACAAAAGAATTTCCCACAAGAAGTCAAAATAGTAAACTTTCTTCAAGTGACAAAAGGGGAAAACAGAGCGGCACCCATTGAATTATGCGCCGCACAATCTACCCCAGCGGAGTACCAACACTGGTTGTCAAAACCAATCACCTTCGACCATCGACTACTCCGAAGTATCCGAACGCAGGATGGACTGCCTTGATATTGGATCCTATAATCAACGGATTCCAATTTACACAAGTCCTCATGGATGGCGGCAGTGACATAAACCTGATATATCAGACACAATCCGCTGGATGGGGATAGACCCAACCAAAATTCGCCATAGCAACACCTTCTTCAAAGTGGTAATGCCAGCCCATATGCCCATTGTACGGGCTCCCTCACTGCTGGAAGTTGTGTTCGCTCATCCGACAATTTCCGCCCAAAAGTTAACCTTCCACATCGCCCCATTTGAAAGTAGCTATCAAGCACCATCGGGCGTGAAGCTACCGCTTTAACGCAATACCGCATTATGCATCTCTTACACTTAAAATGCCCGTCCACGCGGCATCATCTCATTAAAAGGAAGTATTATGTTACTCGAGCACGGAAGAACATGAGACTGCCTTGACAGCCCCACACCTATCCGCCCGCTAATCAAAGCACTGAATAGGTCATTCAAACGCTGGACACGGCTAGACGAGTCCGCGCTTACTAGCAGCATGCCCCCATACAAGGGGTTGCACGATGTACAACAAGAGACAATAAAGCTCAAATTTATTCACTTTTCAATCGCACTGCTTATTTAATATAAAGTACATTTTTCGCACGATCTTTTTCTTTCTTTTCAACTAAGTTCCTCTTTTTACAGATGAACAACATGCTACACCTGGCCCGTGATACGGCACAACGGAGATACAGCGCAGACGCAAGAGGGACCCGCTGTAAGGATTCTTTTCAGATTAAGACCCCGCGAAAACTTTTTTACTGCTCTTGTTGATACACATCCCCTGGTTTCTAGCTATAACCGAGGAGGAGGCTGGTGTTTTGGCATCGGCTGCACCAGAATTTTTGCACGCACTGGACACTGGGGCTTAGGCATTATTCTGCCCGCTTTTATAAAGACCGAATACCTTAGGGAGTGTTCGACGCCCCGAAGTTAGGGCCTTATATGCATCAGCTCCAATCATATCTTTGGTCAAATGTTGGGTTTGCCCGCTCCCGTGTTTTGCTGCCTTACGCCCGCTTTTATCGCTAACGCTGCACTGTGGAGAACTATCGCGACATTGTGCCCGTTCGCCAAAGTAGCACCTCAAGAGAGAAAGCCAAAACTGGCTGTCATGATATAGCGAGATCGGTCAACCACTGATGACTCATCGGAATGTTTAGAATTCCTCCAAGATTAACGAAGGACCGCTGTCAGCACATACGCACCCTGAATTCGGGAGAGTGCGGTATTCTGGGGCTATATAGTAGCCCCACCTCGAATTCCTATGGCTAAGTGAAAGTGATAAAGCATTATAGTCCGTTGCCTAGTTTGCTACGCTACCACCTCCTTAATAGGACCAAGACGTTGATTATGTGAAAAGGCGCTTTTTTGTAAACACCCCGACTATGTGCGTAATGAAGCCAAGGACTGCCATCTTTCAAAGTTATATATACATATACATCAACGGCCAAGACAGGAGTAGTTTACTACTTGAACGCACAAGTATAAAAAGCTCTTATATTATATTGGAACATTGTTTTCACAAATCATACATGTCATTTAAACATAATATCCTTCGAGCATCGCCTTTATTAAACGAGCGCCTCGCAGACTTCCTCAAAATAGTGCTCGGCAGTACTGCTTCGTCCAATCTTGGGATGCAACGTCGGTGGCCTTCATCTCCGCCCAAGATGTCTTGACACGGCAAGAGCCATCCGCGCTTCCTCTATACACGCCGACCGCTTCATTGCGCCGACACGCGGTACCGCACTAAGGAACTACTGCACTAAGCCAAAATAACTCCACTACCGGGTCCGCTCGCCACAAATGAGTCATGACATGCTTCATGGCAAGTCCGTTAATCGATTCAGCTCAGCCCATTCGCCAACCAATCGGTCAACGGAAGAGGACTCTCCGGACTATGGAATTGCGACCAATATAGCTTCTTCCTCTTGTGCCCCTCCCGCCTCGGAAGTGCTCAATCGGTCTCCGCAGCCGCCGCTAAATCCAGATAAGCATCCTCCGAACTCCACAACTTGTCCAATCGAGCATACTTTGATCCAGATATTTCTCCGCAGCGTAAACGGTTTTCGAGCCGCAATAGCCCCGACCGACTCAGCTCCTCCTTGGCAGCTCTCAAAGCGAACAGCATCCTTGATTCGGCGATGGCCTTTTTAGGTCTTCTTGCTCCGCTTTGACGTTTTTTTTCAAGAACCTCGCAGCGGTCGGTAGTATTCTTCAACTTTATGGCCATATCGCCATTTCCTCTTGCTTCGCAAAGTGAGCAGCCCGCTCGCTTTTAGCTCTTCGCCGCCTCTTAAAGCGCCGACATTATTTCTGGCTTGTTTTTAGCTCGGGCGAAGTTCCGCCAGTAGCTCCTCCATAGCAGCGCACCACCTGCATTAAGCATGCAAGTAGTAAGGCACGGGCGCCAAGCTCCCTTACCAGCGCTCGCAAGAAGTCGATACCCAGACTTGTCAAACCGCTTATTGACAAGTGCGATGTCCGTGATCCGCCTCGCAAGTTGCCGCTTTAGTTCTCGAATTCATCATCCGCTGGCCACGGACGCCCGCCACCTATTTAGGAGCGGCGATATTTTATAATCGAGATTATGATCCTAGCACGCTGTCAATTTTGACAACATACCGAGTCTCGTGGGCTACTATCTATACAAGGCGATTCTATATGCATAATGTCAAAAGGTACATCATTTTATGCACTCAACCCCTCGCAAGAAGCTTCGATGGTTTCATGCAATCCGCCTCAGCGGATACAATTTTTCAATCACCGCACCCATTAGCGCACGGTGATCTTCGAGATAGCCGCCGCCTCGAGCAGATCCTTCAGCTCCTCCGATCAAGACGCCAGCTTGGCGCCGACCTTCCAGCCCCACCGACTGGAAACCCATCGCGACGACACCTGTGGTCGTCCGCCTCACATGAGGGTGCGACAGGAGGCGTTGCTTCTCCATCATCTCCTAAGAAGATCCTCAAGACGAAGCTCACGAGAAGGGCTGAGATCCGAACTACAAGGTATAATTTCGGTTATCTTCATAAATACATATAGGGATGACCTTTATTACAAGACCCCTTCTTTTCACTTACGGCTCGATGGAGGGCTGATCCCCTTGGGGAAATAGTGCGGCTGGGGCACTTCCCAGCGCACGACTCTCTCGACGAAGATTTCTTTCCTCTTGAGGCCTTGACCTCCGGATCTTCCAAAGCGTCCTCTTCTCTCCTTGGAGGGAGGGACTTTGATCCCCTTCCTCTAAAGCCTCCTTCATGGAGACAAGTGGCTCCTCTGCTCCCTCTTCGCTTTTTTAAAAGGCGCGACCTTCAACATCTTGGTCAGATGGGATCCGCGTGGTCTCCGGGAGGGAGCCGACACCTTATCAACTTTGCTTTCGCTTATCCACTCTTGTTCAAGAAACAACTCCTTTAAGGGAAAGTTTATGATAAATGAACGGACAGCCTATCCGGGTACATGACTACTTACTTGAGTATCCGGCGATTGCAGCTTAGTCCTCAAGGCCCTCACCATATCCGACAATTTTCTTGTGATCCAAGAACAGTTTATACATCTCCACCGCTGCCGTGCCCATAAATGTTGAGAACTCGTGGTCCCTCCGGATTAAATTCCTATGCATTTGAGGGGGCGACGCTTGCAGGCGTATATGCCAATCAACATAACTCGCGCCATCGCAACCAGATTGATCTCTTTCTTGGAGGTCTCGACACGGCCCCGCAACAAAGGAACGCCCTGGACGGCCCCCACGAGCCCCTTGTTGACCCATGACGCCACCCTGTGGTGGACTCCGAGCGGAAGGCGTGAAGAGCCACCCATTTGGTGCCCCCGAGCGGTGATATAAAACCACTCCCTGCTGCCACAAACCAAGCTCCTCTTGAAAAGAGCCTCGGCCACGGAGCATCAAGACACTTACTTATGACCGCCCTCCAAGACTCTCGCTTGTTGCCCTCGATCATCTTCGGCTCCACCTTGAAGGTCTTGAGCCACAATCCAAAGTGAGGGGTAATATGGAGGAAGTGTTGGAAATATGCCCTAGAGGCAATAATAAATTAGTTATTATTATATTTCCTTGTTCATGATAATCGTTTATTATCCATGCTATAATTGTATTGATAGGAAACTCAGATACATGTGTGGATACATAGACAACACCATGTCCCTAGTAAGCCTCTAGTTAACTAGCTCGTTGATCAACAGATGGTTATGGTTTCCTGACCATGGACATTGGATGTCGTTGATAACGGATCACATCATTAGAGAATGATGTGATGGACAAGACCCAATCCTAAGCCCAGTACGTAGATCGTAGTTCAGATGCTAAAGCTTTTCTAATGTCAAGTATCTTTTCCTTAGACCATGAGATTGTGCAACTCTCGGATACCGTAGGAATGCTTTGGTGTACCAAACGCCACAACGTAATCGGGTGGCTATAAAGGTGCACTACATGTATCTCCGAAAGTGTCTGGGTTGGCACGAATCGAGATCGATTTGTCACCCGTGTGATGGAGAGGTATCTCTGGGCCCACTCGGTAGGACATCATCATAATGTGCACAATGTGTCCAAGGGGTTGATCACGGATGATGTGTTACGGAACGAGTAAAGAGACTTGCCAGAACGAGATTGAACAAGGTATCGCATACCAACGATCGAATCTCGCAAGTACAATACCGCTAGACAAAGGGAATTGTATACGGGATTGATTGAGTCCTTGACATCATGGTTCAACCGATGAGATCATCATGGAACATGTGGGAGCCAACATGGGTATCCAGATCCCGCTGTTGGTTATTGGCCGGAGAACGTCTAGGTCATGTCTGCATGATTCCCGAACCCGTAGGGTCTACACACTTAAGGTTCGATGACGCTAGGGTTATAAAGGAAGTTTGTATGTGGTTACCGAATGTTGTTCGGAGTCCCGGATGAGATCCCGGACGTCACGAGGAGTTCCGGAATGGTCCGGAGGTAAAGATTTATATATGGGAGTCCTATTTTGGCCACCGGAAAATGTTCGGGATTTTTCGGTATTGTACCGGGAAGGTTCTAGAAGGTTCCGGAGTGGGGCCCACCTGCATGGGGGGACCCACATGAACGAGGGTAGTGGGGGCAAGGCCCCACACCCCTGTTCAAGGCACACCAAGATCCCCCCTTAGAAGGAATAAGATCATATCCCAAGGGATAAGATCAAGATCCCTAAAAGGGGGATAACAATCTGGGGAAGGAAATGATGGGATTTCTTTCCTCCCACCTTGCCAACGCCCCAATGGACTTGAGGGCAAGAACCAGCCCCTCCACCCCTATATATAGTGGGAGGCGATGGGAGCTTTAAAAAGTTCGCGCAGCCCTTCCTCTCCCAAGTCCTCCTTCTCTCCCTGTGCTTGGCGGCCCCGCAGATTGCCACGCCTCCATCACCACCACGCCAGCTGTGCTGCTGCTGGATGAAGTCTTCTCAACCTCTCCTCTCTCCTTGCTGGATCAAGGCATGGGAGACGCCACTGGCTGTACGTGTGTTGAACGCGGAGGTGCCGTCTGCTCGCACTAGGATCTCCGTGATTTGGATCATGACGAGCACGACTTCTTCAACCTCTTTTCTTGAACGCTTCCGCTTAGCGATCTACAAGGTTATGTAGATGCACTCTTCTTCCCTCGCTAGTCTCTCCATAGATAGATCTTGGTGACTCAGAGAAAATTTTGAATTTCTGCCACGCTCCCCAACAAAGGCATCATGAGCTAGGTCTATTATGTAGATTCTATGCACGAGTAGAACACAAAGTAGTTGTGGGCGTTGATTTTGTTCAATATGCTTACCGCCACTAGTCCAATCTTGATTCGGCGGCATTGTGGGATGAAGCGCCCGACCGACCTTACACGTACACTTACGTGAGACAGTTCCACCGATCGACATGCACTTGTTGCATAAGGTGGCTAGCGGGTGCCGCCTCCCACTTTAGTCGGATCGGATTCGATGAAAAGGGTCCTTATGAAGGGTAAATAGCAATTGGCATATCACGCTGTGGTTTTTATGAGGTAAGAAACGTTTTGCTAGAAACTCATAGCAGCCATGTAAAACATGCAAACAACAATTAGAGGACGCCTAACTTGTTTTTCCAGTGGTATGCTATGTGATGTGATATGGCCAAGAAGAATGTGATGAATGATATGTGACTTTCCGACCAGAAGGAGAATCGACGGATTCGTCCGCGGCATTTTCAAGAGTGCTTGAACGAACTTTGAAAGAGTTCGCGAGGAAGGCGACTCAATATAAACATATGTAGGTTTGCCCACAGGTCGCCCCGAGGAGGAGATGCCCAGTTCTTCGGTGATCTTCTTCCGAATCACATACCAGATTTAACGAAGTTCGCAGGTGATGAAAGGCCGCAGGCCTTGTGGCTATCTATCTCCTCGCCAGAGGCATTGGGAGCTGGCAGATCGGCTTCAAGGAGCACGGCGGCGCTCCGACTATGGAAGATATCGGCCAAGGCACCAGGAGGCCTCGGGCCATGCTAAAGACGCAGACACGGTTGACCTAAACCACATGGCCGAGGTCGGACTCTGGGGGCCCAAGGGAAGGAGATCCTGAAGTTAGTGTACGGCCAAGTAGAATTGGCCGCCAAGTATTCCCAAGAAGATTGTAAATTAGATAGCCTATTAGATGGCATTGAGGAGGAATACAATGAGTCGAGTTGACTATGTAATTGAATATGACATGAAAATGTCTTCTAGCCGATTGTAGATCGCTTGTCATAGCGACCTTTTCGCTCGACCTCGACCCAATAGTCCGGAGTGTGTCCGAATACCTCGTTATATAAGAACCGGCATGCATGGAGACAAGGCGAGGGGTCATTATTGTCAGACGTATAAGTGCCCAACTAGTTATGTTATATTACATGGATAGTAAGAAACGCCTTCCAGGAGAATAGTTCCGCTAAGGGTTCCTTTCGCCGGGAGGCATGCCCTAAAGTGCATGTCCAAACTACTAAGAAAGCAGAAAATCATCCTGGGGCAGATGGATAAATAGTTAAAATCATCTTTCAGTTCACCGACCAATATTCCCTTAAGAATGCTAGCTCTGCTTCACCCACCGAGGTACATCCGCTGACCCGCAAGAATAATCGCAGAGGTGCCCTTTACCACCTAGCCGAACAATCGAACGAGGGTAACACAGAGCCAGTAACCCAGCTTGGCCAAAACTTAAGTCATATCGATGCATATAATGGTGAGTAAAAGGTACATGCGAAGTTTGACATGTGTTGGGCATGAAGCCCGATAAATAAGCTTCGTTAAAGAAGTCCCTGTGTATAATGAGAGGCGACATACACAAGTATGTGCTAACAAAGCGCAAACGAGCCTCTAAAGGCTTCAAGAAGAAGGAGGAGGAAGAGAGAAATAAAAGACAGCAAAATGGAAAATGTGGACGGAGGAAGGAGACGAACTTGAGTCCGCGCTTAGGCGGAATCTTCAGAGACGGGCATGCTCCATGGGTTCGCTCGAGTCGGTTATCCGATGCGCTTACAGACGGTATGCTCCGCCGGTCGACCTGGTCGATGATGAAGGGACCTTCCCATTTGGGCTTGAGTTTGTCCTTTTTCGTCCCGCAGGTAGAACTAGTTCGCCAACGTTGTAAGCTTTGGCCCGCATTTCCTCGCTGATATCTTCGAGCCTGTGTTGATAAATGCGAACGAGCTTTTGCCACGCTGCGCCCTCCTCCAATGCGCCCAACTGCCTGCCGACGAGTCGCTTCTTTCTTCATACATGCGCACGCGAGGTGAGTCATGAATTATGTCGCAGGCAAGATGCCTTCGCACCGCATAACCATAAAAATGGTGTGAATCGTAGTACGATTCGCGCGGGTCCGCAGCCCCGTGAGTACGGAGTCGAAGCTCTCAACCCAAAGGCGTGTTAGATTCCTGAGGGACCGCACTAGTCCGGGTTTAATGCCGCCATGATTAGACCGCTTGCTCGCCGATTGGCCGTTGGTTTGAGGGTGATGGACCGAGGCGTAATCGAGCTTGATGCCCATGTTTTTGCACCATAATTCCACCTCATTGGCCGTGAAGTTGGTGCCTTATCGCGATGATACTGGGGACACCGAACGTGCACTACCCCGATATGAAGTCTATCACCGTCCGGATTCGCCGCTTTAACAGTGCTTGGCCTCTATCCATTTGGTGAATTTATCCACCATGACCAATAGGTATTTTTGCTTGTGGGTTCCTCCCTTAAGGGGTCCAACCATGTAAGCCCCCAGCCGCAACGCCAGTGATGGGTATAGTTTTGAGGGCGGTGGGTGGCATGTGGCTTGTTAGCAAAATGGCAACCGACGATCGTTGACTAAATCACAGATTCGCTCCGGCCATTTGCCAATAAAATCTCTGACGGAAGGCCTTGCTTACGAGGGCCGGGCTGCGGTGCCCACCCAGTCCGCATGAATTTCAGCCGAGGTTTCGCCTTCCTTCGAGATACACCTTTGAAGGACCTATGTTGTGCTTTTCTTATAGAGCTCTCATGGACTTTATAGGCTTGGATCGCCGCGATTATGCAGTTTCCTCCCTCATGGGTTTAATGCCCATGGAGTTCGCCATCCGGAGGTCGCAAGTGTATACCCTTATTCGCCGCGTTGTTGGAGTCCGGATATTATCTCAAGGACGATTCGACCGTGTCCTCGTTGGGGACGTCAGACGACGCCAGCCCCGTGCCGCCATTTTGGAGCTCAAAGTGCATGATCCACTGGAGTATGCGCCAGACTTTTTAGGAGTTCGCCGTCCATTCGCCATTTAAGTCGGCCAAAACTCGCATTTAATAGCCCATCGGGCTTATAGGTTATGTCGAATGGAAGGAGCTCTATGGCCCATTTAGCAATCCGCCCGTCTGTCCGCGGTTGTTTATAATGTTTAAGAAGTACTTTGAGGCTACTATCGAACACTTGAAAGTAGTGTCGCAGCTTCCGGATGCCATGAACACCGCAGATGCTATCTTTTGATAATGTGGGTACCGGACTTGTATGGATTTGATAGTGGACAATAAACCGGTTTTGAAGAGGGAACTGTCCGTCCCGCCGTTTCGACGACGAGCAATCACCGACAACTTGATGTGTTGCGTTGATATATAATAGCATTGGTTCGCCCACTACAAGGTGACCAGATTTGTTGCCAATATGGCTTTTATTTCTTCGAGTCCACAGTATGTATCCGGCCCACTCAAATGTTCGGTGCCGGAGGAGGCGGTAAGGGTAACGCCTTTTCTCCCAAATGGAGATAAAGCGGCTAGAGCCGCCACGATCCAAATAATTTTTGTATTTGTTTGAGGTCTTTGAATATCCAATTGTGACAGAGCTCGATCTTGGCTGGTTTGTTTCAACCTCTACCGACACAATGAAGCCCAGAGCTTTCCGCTGGAACGCCAAGACGGATTTTTCCGGATTGAGCTTAATGTCATATTTTCGAGATTGTCGAATGTGAGCCTCAAGTCGTTTACTAGAGTTTCGACATGCTTGGATTTGACGACCACATCATCTACATATGCTTCCACTGCTTTTTCCGATTGTTTGCCGTATGTCTCAATCATGCACTAATATGTTATACTGGCGTTTGAGTCCGGAAGGGCATTGTGTTGAAGCAGCACGTCGGGGGTGATGAATGTTGTTGTTGCTTGGTCTCCGCCATCTTGATTTGGTGGTAGCCGAGTACGCTACGAGGAAGCACAATGAGTCGGTCCCGCTGTAGCATCGATAATTTGATCAATGCGAGGAGGGAAGGGATCCTTAGGCAAGCCTTATTAAGGTCTTTGAAATCAACACAGGCGCTTAGGATTTATCCTTCTTGGTACCATCACCAGATTTGCTAGCCAGTCCGGATGTTTTATATCTCCAAGAATCCTGCTTCCAGAAGTTTGGCTAGCTCTTCCCATGGCATGTCTCTTGGGTTCGAAAAGCGCCAAGAGCCTGCTTGACTTGCTTGAATCCTTTTAGGATATTTAGGTGTGTTCGCCACCGGCGGGATTCTCTGCATGTTCAAGTGCTGTGCAAAATGTCCAGCTTTCAGAAATTCTCGAAAGCGGCGCTACATTAGGTTTAATTGTGCCCCAATGGAGGCCGCTTTGCTGGTCCGCGGGACTTGAATTTGACTATTTCATCCGCTGGTTTAAAAGAGGTGGACTTGGATCTTTTATCAAGTATCACATCGCCCTGTTCACCGTGGGAGCGATCGCAGTGAGTTCCTCGGCCGCTAGGGCTTTCATAGTGCCTCGAGGGCTAGTGCGGTGTCTTGTTTTCATGGAGTGCTATGTTCGGATCACTAGCGAGTGATGATTCCGTTAGGTCCGCATTTTAAGCTTCATGTACCCATAGTGGGGTATAGCTTGAAAAATTGTGAATGCCTCTCGCCCTAATAAAGCGTGATATCCGAGCTGAATGGGGCCACTTGAATGTGACCTCTCGATCTGTAATTGTCCTCGAAATAACACTACGCCCAGCAGATTTTTCTCAGCATGCTTCCTGCCTAGGATTATTCCCTAAAGGTTTTCGCTTCAATGCGTTCCAGCTATTTCCATTTTTCGAGGGTTTCCTCAGATGAGGTTTAGTCCGCCGCCATCCATGAGTACCTTAGTAAGGCGAAAAATCGCCCACTATTGAACTGAGGACCAATGGCCGGTGCTCGGGCTGTTCGATGTAGCTTATAGTTTTGTTGCTCTAACATTGCTACCGATGCTGTTTTTGCCATGTCCAAACTGATATTTTGTGCACTTTTGCCATGCTTGTTTGAACCTGTTGTGATGTGATTTAGCCGTAGCTCAGTGTTCATCTTTTGTCAAGCATCTTGAGTAGATCACTGCCATGTGCTTTGTTGGTACGCTTGGGTGCAGTAGCTTAATTTCTTATTGCTTGCTAAGTGGCATCATGCTGTTAATGGCAGATTTGTGCCATTCTTGTTTTGCTTGTCATTTCCAAACCGCATCCGATTCCGTGATCTTTATATCGATTTCAACCGAAATCGCCTCATCTTTCCAGTGGCATACTTGGTTTGCAAGTTGATTCCTGGTTCATCATTTTCCTTCCGGAGCGCCGCAGATACGATTGTATATCACATCCCGCATATCATGTCATATTATGCATCATGTTGATTGTGCATTGCACCGTGATTTATTGTGGTTCTTTGTTTGTGTTCTTGCTTTGGGTAGATCCGGAGACGAGTACGTGAACGAGGAACCTGTTGAGAACGCCACGAGGATCAAGCTTTCGACAACTCGAGAACATTGGAGGCAAGATGACCATACCCTCAAAATCACTTCTATCTTTGCTATGCTAGATGCTCGCTTTTGCTATGCCTATGCTGCCATGCCTACCACTTGCTATATCATGCCACCCATGTTGCCATGTCAGTCCCTAACCATCCTTTTCCTAGCAAACCGCTGATTGGCTATGTTACCGCTTGCTCAGCCCTCTTATAGCTGCTAGTTGCGGTGAAGATGAAGTTTGTTCCTTGTTGAACATGGAGATGTTGTTCCTTTTGGAACATGTTTACTTGTTGGGGATATCACAATATTTATCTGCTATAATTAATACATCTATATTTGGTAAAGGGTGGAAGGCTCGGCCTTATGCCCGGTGTTTTGTTCCACTCTTGCCACCCTAGTTTCCGCCATACCGTGTTATGTTCCTTGATTTCGCCCTTACGCGTTGGGTGATTTATGGGACCCCTTGACAGTTCGCTTTGAATAAAACTCGCCCAAAGAAGGCCCAACATTGGTTTTACCATTTGCCACCTAGTTTTTTCCCCGGTTTTCGCGAGCCCGAGGGTCATCTTTATTTTAACCCCCCGACCAGTGGCTCCTTCGAAAGTGGCCCTCGAACCGAAGCCCATCAAGGGCCACCACGGGAAACTCGAGGCTTGGTTTTACTCAGAGTCTGCCTCATCCGGATGTGCCTCGAGAACGAGATATGTGCAGCTCCTATCGGGATTTGTCGCACAATCGGGTGGCTTTGCTGGTCTTGTTTTATTGTCTGTCGAAATGTCTTGTAGTCCGGATTCCGAGATTGATCGGGTCTTCCCGTAGAAGGAATATCCTTCGCTGACCGTGAGAGCTTATAATGGGCTGTTGGGACACCCCGCAGGTAATATCTTTCAAAGCCGTGTCTGCGGTTATGAGGCGATGGGAATTTGTTAATGTCCGTTGTAGAAAACCCGGTTGACCTCAAATAAAATACACATCAACCGCAGTGTAATCGTGGATGGTCTCTTTCGGCGGAGTCCGGAAGTGAACATGGTGTTGGAGTTATGTTTGACGAAGTAGTCAGATCACTTTGATCGCCACTAGCTTCACGATCGTGCTTTTGCTTCTCTTCTCGCTTCTTTATGTATGTAGCCACCATATATGCTAGTCGCTGTCGCAGCTCCACCTTACAACTCTGTCCTTCCTATAAGCTTAATAGTCTTGATCTCACGGTGTGAGATTGCCGAGTCCCCGTGACTCATGATTCTACCAAAACAGTTGCAGTGTTCCGACGATGCAAGCAGGTGACGAACCGAGCTCAAGTGGAGTTCGACGAGGAACGTGGTCGCATTATGTGTCTTTTCCTCGATGATCGTAGAGTGGTGCTCAGCTGGGACGATCGATCCGTGTAGCATTTGGGGTATCTTTTATTTTGGTTCCAGAGTCGACCTTGAGTGTACTCAATGATGGATGTTTATTTATGTATTGTGTGAAGTGGCATCAGAAGCCAACTATGTATCTCTTTCCCTTATGTATTACATGGGTTGTGTGAAGATTACCTCACTTATGCATCGCTTTCAATGCGGTTATGCTCTAAGTGGTGCCTCGACACGGGAGATATAGCCGCATCGAGGGCATTACAAGTTGGTAATCGAGCCTTCCTAACTTAGGAGCCCCCTACTTGATTGTTTGTCAAGCGTTGTTGAGTCTAGAACGGAAAAATGTTTTGAGTCTTAGGATTATATATATCGGAGAGTAGGATTCTTTTACTCCCCATCCCTTCTCCGCTGGAGGTCTCCCCGACGAGAAGTTTTGACTCTCCTCTTCTCAAATTTCAGAAAAAATTTTAGGATCACGCTGGTATCTTGGGATCGCTCCGATGGTTTTGTGACGAGAACATTGTTCTGGTGCCTCCCGACATTTAGGGTTTGTGGCAGTTGTCCCGGGAGTTGAGCTCCGAGGTGTTGTCGCCACAATTTTATCGCTGCGCTCGAATACCTGAGTTTTACCGACATCGAAATCTCTTTTGTGCGCTTGTTGGTGAGATAACCTCGATAACCCAAAGATCATGAAGCTCGAGTATTGCCATGACTTGTATAATGTGATGTTTTTCAAGGTCGAGGTACACGATTTCGAGGATTTCTTGGTTATGTGTTGACGGATGGATACAAATGATCTAGGTATTGTTAGTTTGGGTGATATATTTTGTGTCCCCCGTATCCCCAACACCGATTGCATAACCAGAAAGTTTCGAGAGTTTATAGGTGGGATTCAAGTAGCTCCTAGCATTTCTTCCCGCAGATATTTGGTTCGTGATTGGGTAATCCTTACCACTTATTTATTCCAGCCGCATCTTTGTTATTTTTTTCATCAACTCTAATCAAGTGGCTTTCACCTTAATGGACGGTGATGTTAACTTTGGAATTCATTCGCTCATCCTTGTTCAATGTTTATTGTGAAGACTATATGTTGCAATTTCTATCCGCTGATTTCAACTTGACTATTTGTGTATCAAAGGACTAACGGATGTCACCCCTTCAGATGGCTCCGCCAACGCGGCCTGAATCCGGATCGTGATGATGGGAATCAGTCGAACCTCCACCTCCACCTCCGCCCGAGGCCTGGCAAGCTATCATGGCAGCCACCAATGCCAATGCTCGATGATTTTGCAGCTCTTGCAAGAACGCACTCAAGGGAAAGGCAATAAGGAAATCAAGGTCAAGGCAACAACCAGCCGCACTTTGCTACCTCACCGTTCCTCGCTAATCACCAAGTCTTTCGGGCCGTGGTCGAGGCCACGACGCCAAGCATTGGCTTGTGGACATCCGCAAGCATTTTGAATGTAGCAATGTCGACCGAGGACTTTGTCAAGTTTGCATCGCTTCAACTCAAGGATCAAGCCGAGTGGTACCAAAGAATACAAAGATTCCAGAGGAGGTCGTGGTCATTACTCTGGATGAGTTCCGCCGAGATTTCGTGAGCTCACCACATTCCAAAAAGTGTTGTTGAGAGCAAGTGTGAGGAGTTCCGCAATCTCAAGCAAGGCAACATGTCTGTCTATCAATACAATATCCAGTTCTGTAAACTCGCCTTGCTTAAGCAAGACGTCCTCGATGAAAAGAGTATGATCTATCAATTCGTGGGTGGTCTCGAGAGAAGATCTGCAATTAGCTCTTGTGCTTTTTGAGCCGTAAAAGTATGATGAATTCTACAACATGGCACTCAAGCAAGAAGCTGCCCAACTCAAATGTGAGGCTTCTAAGAAGAGAATCAGGCTGCAGTTCAGTCTTCTTCTTCCTCTCAAGTGGCAGCTAAGCAGCAGAAGTTCTACCTCCTCCTCCCTCCGCTCCAGCCTTATCGCCAGAAGAACTCGTGGCCGTGGATCTTCCCACCCACCCAACCCAAAGCTATCGTAACAAGTCTAATTCTCAAGCTCCAAGGTCAAGTGCTCCTTACCACCATCCACTCTCGAGGTGACTTGCAACAAGTGTCAGCAGAAAGGTCACTATGCTAACAAATGCTTCAACCAGGCGCCTTCCGCCTCCTCCCCGTGAAATCTTCCAAGAATGCAAAGGGTCAAGCATAATCCAAAGTCTGCAAAGGTGAATATGATGAATGCAGTTCAAGCGGAGGAATCTTCCGATGTGATAATGGGTAATCTTCCAGCTTAATGATATTCCTGCAAAAGTCTTATTTGATACCGTGCATCGCATTCTTTCATGTCATATCCTTTTGCATCAAGCACAATTTTGATACAGAGGCATTACCTAAAGCTATGCAAGTTATTTCTCCGGCTAAGCGCTTGAGATCTACCATGTTGGTTCCAAATGTCGGTATCAAGATGGGCGATTATAGATTTCTGCTAAACCAATTGTCCCATCGACCGGATATTGATCTTATTCTCGAATGGATCGGCTTTCAGACAAAGCTCAGCTTGATTGTGCTGCTGTGGAAATTCAATTGACTCACCTCTAATGATGTGATCATCTATGCCGCCGTGATGAAACCATTCGGTTGTTTTCTCAATGAGAAGGGCGAATTGATGCCATCTCTCGATTCCAGCTGCTTGTGAGTACCAAGATGTCTTTCCGAAGAGCTTCCGGTATGCCTCCTCATCGCCGCTTGAATTCGTTATCGATCTTGAGCCCGCATCAACCCGCTTGCAAGCGCCCATACAAGCTTGGACCGATGAGCTGAAGGAATTGAAGAAGCAGCTCGATGAACAAGAGCGTCTGGTTTGATCGCATCGAAGTTCATCTCCTTGGGGTTGTGGTGTTCTTTTGTCCGAAGAAGGATGGCACGGACCGACTTTTGCCGATTACCGCCCATTGAATAAGAAGACAATCAAGAACAAGTATCCACTTCCCAACATCAATGAGCTTTTCGAGCAACTCAAAGGTGCTAAAGTGTTCTCCAAGCTTGACCTTCAGATGGGTTATCATCAGATTCAGATTCGTGAACAAGATATTCCCAAGACAAAGATTCGTAACAAGCTTTGGTTCTTATGAATATACCGTCATGTCTTTCGCCTTGTCAATGCTCCTCCAACATTCTCTCTGATGATGAACTTCATATTCAACCCCTACACCAATGAATCTGCCTTTGGTCTATCTTGATGATATTTTGGTCTTCCAAGAATAAGAAGGATCATGCCAAACATTTGCGATTGGTGCTAGACAAGCTCGAGAGTATCAATTTATGCTAAGTTCTCCAAATGTGAATTTTGGCTTGATGAAGTGCTTTATCTTGGCCATATCATCTCCGCCAAGGGCATCGCTGTTAATCCCGAGAAGGTGTCTGCAATTGTGAATTGGGAACCTCCTTAGAATGTCAAGCAGCTCCACAGTTTTCTTGGTCTTGCAAGCTATTGCCGAAGATTCGTTGAGAACTTCTCCAAGATTGCAAAGCCTCTTTCCAACCTCCTTCAGAAGCATGTGAAATATGTCTGGTCTCCTGAGTGTGATGTTGCTTTCAATACCCTCAAAGAGAAACTCGTCACAGCTCCTGTCTTGACTCCTCCTGATGAATCCAAGCCATTCGAAGTTTTCTGTGATGCTTCTCTTCAAGGTCTCGGTGCTGTGTTAATGCAAGAGAAGAGAGTTGTGGCTTATACCTCTCGCCAATTGAAGCCCAACGAAAAGAACTACCCCACTCACGATCTTGAGTTGGTGGCAGTTGTCCATGCATTAATAACGTGGATACATCTCTTGTTGGGAAGGAAAGTGGACATTTTCACCGATCACAAGAGTCTCAAGTATATCTTCACTCAGCCCAACCTCAACCTCAGGCAGACTCGATGGGTCGAAATGATTCAAGAGTACAACCCAAGTATTGAATATACTCCGAAAGGCCAATGTCATTGCAGATGCTTTGAGCAGGAAGGCTTACGCAACAGCTTAATCCTCAAGCCCTTCCAACCGGATCTCTGTGAAGCTTTCCGCAAGCTGAATCTTCAAGTTGTTCCTCAAGGCTTCTTGCCAACCTCATAGTCTCTCCTACTTTGGAAGATCAGATTCGTGAGGCTCAACTTCTGGATACCATGGTGAAAAAGGTGAAACGTGGTATCGACAAGGGCATTTCCAAGTACAAGTGCTTCCACATTGATGACAAAGATACTCTTTTCTTTGAGGACCGGATTGTGGTTCCTAAGGGTGATTTGAGAAAAGTCATTATGAACGAGGCACACAATTCGCTTCTATCCATTCATCCTGGAAGTATGAAGATGTACCATGACCTCAAGCAGTCATATTGGTGTACTCGAATGAAGCGAGAAATTGCTCAATTCGGAATGAATGTGATGTCTGCAGTAAGAGTGAAAGGTAACACCAAAGACCAGCTGGTCTCCTCCAACCTCTTGCTATTCCGAATGGAAGTTTGATCATATTGAAATGGACTTCATGACTGGATTTCCAAAGTCCAAGCGTGGAAATGATGCTATCTTCGTTGTCATTGACAAGCTTACTAAAGTGGCTCATTTTCTTCCTATCAAAGAATCTATCACAGCAGCTCGGCTTGGCAGAGCTATACACCTCCAGATTGTCTCTTGCACGGCATTCCACAAGTGATCTCTTCAGACCGTGGCAACATCTTTACCTCCAAGTTTTGGGATTCTTTTCAAGGCCATGGGCACCAACATTCGCTTTCAAAGACAGCTTTCCATCCTCAAACAAGTGGCCAAGTTGAGCGAAGTCAATCAAATCCTTGAAGATATGCTCAGTGGCTTGTGTCATTTCTTTCGGTATGAAGTGGGAAGATTGTCTTCCATATGCCGAAGTTCTCCTACAACAACAGCTTCCTGTTTAGTTCGGCAAGGCCCCATTTGAAATTCTCTATGGCGTAAAGTGTCAGACTTCTCTCAATTGGTCTCGAGATGTGAACGCCAACTCTTGGCAATGACTTGATCACGTAGCGTAAGAAATGTGCAAAGTCATTCATGAGAATTCAAAGCCGCAGAATCGCGCTTTAAGAGCTATTATGATGATAAGCACCGGATGTGGCTTTTGAAATCGGAGACCATGTCTACCTCCGCTCTCCAATGAAAGGCACTCGCCGCTCGTATCAAAGGGAAGCTTGCACCTAGATGCGGGTCCTTTCAAGATCATTGGAAAAAGAGGCGATCTCGCCTATCAACTTGAGCTTCCATCCAACTTTGCAAATGTGCACGATGTGTTTCACATGTCACAGCTTCGCAAGTGCTTCAAGACTCCTGAACGCACTATCAACTTCGAAGAAATTGACCTTCAAGAAGATCTCTTATCATGAGCACCCTGCTGCTATTCTTGAAGAAACCGAAGCAAGACTCGCAACAAGTCAATCAAATTCCTGAAAGTGAAGTGGTCACACCACTCCGACCGTGAAGCCACCGGGAGCGCGAGGATCACCTCCGCTCCGATATCCGAGTTCTTTCACCCTAGATCTCGGACGAGATCCTCTTGTAGTGGTGGAGTGTTGTAACACCTGGACGAACTTTCCATTATTGTAACTCCAACTCTTGCCATTTTCGCATTGTGATATGATATTCTCCATGGTTGGGTTTTTCGCCTTATTGCATTTTGTCCATGTCATGCATTTTATATCATGTCATCATGTGCATCGATTTGCATACGTGTTCGCCTCATGATTCCGAGCATTTTCCCGTTGTCCGCTTTTGCAATCCCAAGACTCCTATCTCCCGGCGGCCCCTTTTACGCTTTTTCCGTGTGTGGGTACTAAACCTTCTCGAATGGAACGAGGTTTGTCAAGTGGCTTTGGTATACCACCCAGAGACCACCGGTCAAGTTTCGGTCATTTGGAGCTCGCTTGGTACTCCAACGGTTAACCGTGACTCTCGCAAAGGCCTCTTTGTTGCAGCCCAACACCCCTTCAAAATAGCCCAAAACCCATCTAAGTCACTTCCATGCTCTCCGTCGCTCGATCACGATCGTGTGGGCGAAAACTACACCTCATTTGGACTCTCCTAGCTTCTCTATGCCTATTTAAGCAAAACCCCATTCCAATCCTGCCTTCTTCCTCCCGAAACCCTAAAATTCTCCTCATACCAGATGACACGCCCGCCGCCTGACGAAACGCTGTTCGACTAACCACATACACGTGGCCGGCTGCGCCATTGGCCAAGGGTCTGCCAGGCCTGGCCTCTCTCTGGGCCCGGCTGCTGCTGGCTCATGGGCGCTGAGCTCGTCTCTCGAGGCTCCTCTGCTGGCTGGCTGCCGGGCTCGCCTGCTCGCTGGCTGCCTCAAGACTGCCGGCCGCTGCTGCCGCCTGGCCACGGCTGTTGCCACGCCACCGGACAAGGCTGCACATGGGCCATGGCCACATGGGCTGGCTGGGCCTCGGCCCGGACTCCCTGCCCCGCCTCCTTCCTCGCTGGACTCACATCGAGTCCACCGCTTTCGATCCGATCGGGCCAGATCCCGATCCGATCCTGCTGACTTTTTTCCTCTCATTTTGTCTAAGTTTTAATCCCGAGGTTATTTCGTGGCATTTTCAACGTAGCACATCTTTGCATCTGTAGCTCCATTTTGCGCGATAATATATCAAAATGTTCGCCTCGAAGAGTAGATCATTTCATCTCATTGCATCATTTTCTTTTGAGCTCGTCTTTATGCCCGAAATTCTGTTGGAAGAGGGCTATATGATGTTAGTTTCTGTTTCTTAACAGAACTTGCACTTTTGTTATTTTTGCTATGATTGATGTGTGCATCCTATGAAGTTGAGTCCTACATGTGTTTTGTAATATGCCATGCCATATTTCCAGGGGTGTATGCCATTTATTTTTGTCATCTATGTGGTGACTAGCACAAGCATGCAAAGTAGGTGTCCTGATGTTGCTGTTTTCAAACTGCTTTTGCTGATATTTTGATGCCATGTTAACTTGATGCTACCGAGAGATCCATGCATATTTTGAGTTACTTCAGTAAGGATGTTTTGTTCTACATGTCTTGATATATCCATCCATGCCTTTGTTTGCAATTATGGAGTGCCATAGCTTGAGTCAATCGAGCTCTACTTTTGCTATCAAATGTTTCCGGCAGATTGTTTACATGTTATTCAATTTTGCCAAGGTTGTTGTGGTTGATCCGATATGCTATGTTGTTGTTCTTTCCATGTATGTCTTCTATGCCATGTCTTCTTGATGTATGCATGCTTAGTTTATCATGAAAGGCTCTGTAGTGAGTGCATCGAGCTCTTAAACATGCCTACTTGTTATCAGTTATTGACATGCCATGTTGCTGAATCTGTTAACTAAACTCATGCGATATTGACATGGGTGTTACTATATTTTCTGATCCTTTTGGCTTATGGTCAGTAAGGACTTTTGTTCTATGCTTTGAGTAGATTCATGCCATGCCTTGTTTTGCTATTTTAAGGTCCTGTAGCATGTAGTTTTGTTGCTCTGAACATTGCTACCTGATGCTGTTTTTGCCATGTCCAGCCTGATATTTTGTGCACTTTTGCCATGCTTGTTTGAACCTGTTGTGATGTGATTTAGCCGTAGCTCAGTGTTCATCTTTTGTCAAGCATCTTGAGTAGATCACTTCCATGTGCTTTGTTGGTACGTTTGGGTGCAGTAGCTTAATTTCTTGTTGCTTGCTAAGTGGCATCATGCTGTTAATGGCAGATTTGTGCCATTCTTGTTTTGCTTGTCATTTCCAAACCGTGCATCCGATTCCGGTGATCTTTATATCGATTTCAACCGAAATCATCTCATCTTTCCAGTGGCATACTTGGTTTGCCAAGTTGATGCCTGGTTCATCATTTTCCTTCCGAGCGCTGATACGCATTGCATATCACATCCCGCATATCATGTCATATTATGCATCATGTTGATTGTGCATTGCACCGTGATTTATTGTGGTTCTTTGTTTGTGTTCTTGCTTTGGGTAGATCCGGAGACGAGTACGTGAACGAGGAACCTGTTGAGAACGCCACGAGGATCAAGCTTTCACAACTCGAGAACATTGCAGCAAGATGACCATACCCTCAAATCACTTCTATCTTTGCTATGCTAGATGCTCGCTCTTTGCTATGCCTATGCTGCGATGCCTACCACTTGCTATATCATGCCACCCATGTTGCCATGTCAGCCCCTAACCATCCTTTTCCTAGCAAACCGCTGATTGGCTATGTTACCGCTTTGCTCAGCCCTCTTATAGCGCTATAGTTGCGTGAAGATGAAGTTTGTTCCTTGTTGAACATGGAGATGTTGTTCCTTTTGGAACATGTTTACTTGTTGGGGATATCACAATATTTATCTGCTATAATTAATACATCTATATATTTGGTAAAGGGTGGAAGGCTCGGCCTTATGCCTGGTGTTTTGTTCCACTCTTGCCACCCTAGTTTCCGCCATACCGTGTTATGTTCCTTGATTTCGCTCCTTACGCGTTGGGTGATTTATGGGACCCCTTGACAGTTCGCTTTGAATAAAACTCGCCAAAGAAGGCCCAACATTGGTTTTACCATTTGCCACCTAAGTTTTTTCCCCGGTTTTCGCGAGCCCGAGGGTCATCTTTATTTTAACCCCCGACCAGCGTTCCTTCGAGTGCTGTGGCTCGAACCGAATACATCAAGGGGCCACCACGGGAAACTCGAGGCTTGGTTTTACTCAGCCTGCCTCATCCGGATGTGCCTTGAGAACGAGATATGTGCAGCTCCTATCGGGATTTGTCGGCACAATCGGGTGGCTTTGCTGGTCTTGTTTTATTGCAGTCGAAATGTCTTGTAGTCCGGATTCCAAGATTGATCGGGTCTTCCCGGTAGAAGGAATATCCTTCGCTGACCGTGAGAGCTTATAATGGGCTAAGTTGGGACACCCCGCAGGTAATATCTTTCAAAGCCGTGCCTGCAGGTTATGAGGCAGATGGGAATTTGTTAATGTCCGGTTGTAGAAAACCCGGTTGACCTCAAATAAAATACACATCAACCGGTGGTAACTGATGGTCTCTTCTCGGAGTCCGGAAGTGAACACGATGTTGGAGTTAGGAACACATACATTATATATGAGAATAGGAGCCCGCTTTACACGGAGAAAGAGGAAGTTTGACGAAGTAGTCGATCACTTCTTGATCGCCACTAGCTTCACGACCGTGTTTTGCTTTCTTCTCGCTTCTTTTATGTATGTAGCCACCATATATGCTAGTCGCTGCTGCAGCTCCACCTTACAACTCGTCCTTCCTATAAGCTTAAATAGTCTTGATCTCGCTGGTGTGAGATTGCCGAGTCCCCGTGACTCACAGATTCTACTAAACAGTTGCGTGTTCCACAATGCCAAGCAGGTGACGCAACCGAGCTCAAGTGGGAGTTCGACGAGGAACGTGGTCATTACTATGTGTCTTTTCCTCGATGATCTGAGTGGTGCTCAGCTGGGACGATCGGGGATCCGTAGCATTTGGGGTATCTTATTTTATTTTGGTTCCGTAGTCGGACCTTGAGTGTACTCAATGATCGATGTTTATTTATGTATTGTGTGAAGTGGCGATCGAAGCCAACTATGTATCTCTTTCCTTATGTATTACATGGGTTGTGTGAAGATTACCTCACTTATATTACATCGCTTTCAATGCGTTATGTTTCTAAGTCGTGCCTCGACACGGGAGATATAGCCGCATCGAGGGCGCTATACACCTACACCAATTGAAGTAGAAGCTTATTATAGTGATCATGTAACTCGGATCAAGTCACCATCAACCTCGAGGGTGACAAGGATGCGCATTACTTCAAATGGTACAAGAATCATGTCTTGAAGGTCATGTTGCTAGACAACAATGAACCCATGAGCCATGGAGAAGCGATGGTGGGCCCGATTCCGACGAATGGCTCGAGGCCATAAAATCCGAGAAAGGATCCATGTGTAAAAACAAAGTGTAGACTTTGGCGAACTACCCGATGGTCGTAAGGCTGTTGAGCATGATGGATTTTAAAAGAAAGACGGACAATGATGGTAAGTATCACCATTAAGAAAGCTCGACTTGTCGTTAAGATGTTTTCCGACAAGTTCAAGGAGTTGATCATGTGAGGCTTTTCGACTGTGAGCGATGCTAAGAGTCTTCGAATTGGATTAGCAAGCATCGCATTATTTATGAAATCTTGCGATAGGATGTCAAAACATTGTCTCCTCGACAATTTTCTTGAGGAAAGGTTGTATGTGATACAACCCAAGGTTTTGTAAACCCGAAGATGCTAATAAGCATGCAAGGCTCCAAAGAATCCTTCTAAGGACCGGAGTAAGCATCTCGAGTTGGAATGTACGCTGATGAGATGATCAAAGATTTTGGGTTTATACAAAGTTTATGAGAAACTTCTATTTCCAAAGAAGTGAGGAGCACTATAGAATTTCTCGATGAGTATATGTTGTTGACATATTGTTGATCGTAAATGATGTAGAATTTCTCGAAAGCATATAGGGTTGTTTGAAAAGTGTTTTTCAATGGAAAACCTGGATTAGGCTACTTGAACAATAAGCATCAAGATCTATAAGATAGATCAAAATGTTTAATAATACTTTCAAATGAGCACATATTTTGACATAATCTTGAAGGTGTTCAAGATGGATCACCAAAGAAGGAGTTCTTGCCTCGAGTTGTAAGGTATGAAGTTAAGAGTTAAAGCTCAACCACGCAGTAAGAGAGAGAAAGGATGAAGGTCGCCCCTATGCTTCGTATTTAGGCTCTATAGTATGCTATGTTGTGTACCGCACCGAAGTGTGCCTTGCCATGAGTCACTATAGGTACAAGAATGATCCAGAATGGATCATTGGACAGCGGTCAAAATTATCCTTAGAGGAATAAGGGTATGTTTCTGTTATGGAGGTGATAAAGAGTTCGATGTAAAGAGTTGCGCCGATGTAAGTTAACACCTATCCGGATAGCTCGAGTAGAGATACGGATAACGATAATGGAGCAACAATTTGGAATAGCTCCAAGTGGAACGTGGTAGCAGATTCACGATATGACATAAAGTTTTATAAATACATAGGGATCTGAATATTGCGTAATCTGCTGACTACAACCTCTCTCACAAGCATAACATGATCAAACCCGTAACTCATTGAGTATTAATCACATAGTGATGTGAACTAGATTATTGATTCTAGTAAACTTTTTGATGTTGGTCACATGGCGATGTGACTCAGGAGTGTTAATCACATGGCGATGTGAACTAGATTATTGACTCTAGTGCAAGTGGGAGATGTTGGAAATATGCCCTAGAGGCAATAATAAATTAGTTATTATTATATTTCCTTGTTCATGATAATCGCTTATTATCCATGCTATAATTGTATTGATAGGAAACTCGATACATGTGTGGATACATAGACAACACCATGTCCCTAGTAAGCCTCTAGTTGACTAGCTCGCTGATCAACAGATGGTTACGGTTTCCGACCATGGACATTGGATGTCGTTGATAATCGGACCACATCATTAGGAGAATGATGTGATGGACAAGACCCAATCCTAAGCCCAGCACAGAGATCGTAGTTCAGATGCTAAAGCTTTTCTAATGTCAAGTATCTTTCCTTAGACCATGAGATTGTGCAACTTCCGGATACCATAGGAATGCTTTGGTGTACCAAACGCCACAACGAATCGGGTGGCTATAAAGGTGCACTATGTATCTCCGAAAGTGTCTGCGGTTGGCAACGAATCGAGACTGGATTTGTCACTCCGTGACGGAGAAGTATCTCCGCCCACTCGGTAGGACATCATCATATGTGCACAATGTGACCAAGGGGTTGATCACGGATGATGTGTTACGGAACGAGTAAAGAGACTTGCCGGTAACGAGATTGAACAAGGTATCGCATACCAACGATCGAATCTCGCAAGTACAATACCGCTAGACAAAGGGAATTGTATACGGATTGATTGAGTCCTTGACATCGTGGTTCATCCGATGAGATCATCGTGGAACATGTGGGAGCCAACATGGGTATCCAGATCCCGCTGTTGGTTATTGGCCGAGAACGCCTAGGTCATGTTCAGATGATTCCTTAACCCGTAGGGTCTACACACTTAAGGTCTGATGACGCTTAGGGTTATAAAGGAAGTTTGTATGTGGTTACCAATGTTGTTCGAGTCCCGGATGAGATCCCTGACGCCACGAGGAGTTCCGTAATGGTCCGGAGGTAAAGATTTATATATGGGAAGTCCTATTTTGGCCACCGGAAAATGTTTGGGATTTTTCGTATTGTACCGGAAGGTTCTAGAAGGTTCCGGAGTGGGGCCCACCTGCATGGGGGACCCACATGAACAAGGGTAGTGGGGGCAAGGCCCCACCCCCCGGTCAAGGCACACCAAGATCCCCCTAGAAGGAATAAGATCATATCCCAAGGGATAAGATCAAGATCCCTAAAAGGGGGATAATAACCTGGGGAAGGAAATGATGGGATTTATTTCTCCCACCTTGCCAATGCCCCAATGGACTTGAGGCAAGAAACCAGCCCCTCCACCCCTATATATAGTGGGAGGCGATGGGAGCTTTAAAAAGTTCGCGCAGCCCTTCCCTCTCCCAAGTCCTCCTTCTCTCCTCTGCTTGGCAAGCCCCGCAGATTGCCACGCCTCCATCACCACCACGCGCTGTACTGCTGCTGGATGGAGTCTTCTCAACCTCTCCTCTCTCCTTGCTGGATCAAGGCATGGGAGACGCCACCGGCTGTATGTGTGTTGAACGCGGAGGTGCCTTCCGCTCGCACTAGGATCTCCAAGGATTTGGATCACGACGAGCACGACTCCTTCAACCCCTGTTCTCTTGAACGCTCCGCTTAGCTTATCTACAAGGGTATGTAGATGCACTCTTCTTCCCTCTGCTAGTCTCTCCATAGATAGATCTTGGTGACTCAGAGGAAATTTTGAATTTCTGCTACTTTCCCCAACAGAAGGCCTCACATACGACAATGAATGACGAGATATGGAGGATGGACTGGATTCAAGTCATGGAAATCCAGCCTGAATAAAACATGAGCCCTCGCACAAAGGGATCCGCGGGAAGCCTAAACCCCAAGGAAGTGAGACACTAACACCACGCCTCGCCGGGCTCAGAGTTGGAATGACCTGCCCCGAGCAGCAGCCTATGCGAAATCTCGCCAGCTTAGATACTTATGCCTCGCAGCTTTAGCACATCTTCTTCTCGGACGGAAGAGGACATCCATCCGCCAAGTTGGTCGGAGTCGGACATCGCCAAAGGTCCCAAGCGCCTAAATCTGAAGCTTTGGGTGTTGGAACTCAAGCACGAGGCTAACTCGATGGAGGGTGGAAAAGGAAGAGGGCCTTGGTCTCATTATAAAGAGGTTGAATACCAAGAGCCCTCCTCGTGGTCGATTAGGACTCGCCGATAGAGGAGGCGCGCTAACGGGCACGGTTGGGTTACCCACGTCCGTATTGATGAGAATCCCGAATAAGGGGCACGATCTACGCTTTGATAAGACATGCCAAGGAAACCGCCTCGCTAAATGCGCTAAGGTGGAACATTATAAAACGATTCATATAAAGGCCCGGCTGTGGTGTGATGTCATGCCGCTGAATACATCAGCAGATCCGCAGGTTATTCTCTACGGTGGTATGTGGAACTTGTTTTGCAGAGTCTGACACTATCCCGGTGTTCAAAATCTTCTATGAAGTATTCAGAGGAGGAACCCGCCTTTGCAATGTCAAGACAATATGCGCCCGGACTCGCCTGCCATTGAAGCCCGGTTCAGGGCTACCGAGGAGTCCTCGATTAGGGGTGTCCGGATAGCCGAACTATCATCTTTGACCGGACTCCAAGACTATGAAGATACAAGATTGAAGACTTCGCCCCGTGTCCGGATGGGACTTTCTTGGCGTGAAGGCAAGCTTGGCGACACGGATATGTAGATCTCCTACCATTGTAACCGACTCGGTAACCCTAACCCTATCCGTGTCTATATAAACCGGAGGGAGTTAGTCCGAGGATCTAACAACAATCATACCATAGGCTAGCTTCTAGGTTTAGCCTCCTTGATCTCGTGGTAGATCTACTCTTGTACTACCCATATCATCAATATTAATCAAGCAGGAGTAGGGTATTACCTCCATCGAGAGGGCCCGAACCGGGTAAAAACATCGTGTCCCTTGTCTCCCGTTACCATCCGCCTAGACGCACGCCGGGACCCCTACCCGAGATCCGCCGGTTTTGACAAATGACAATGATCTTCATCATAGAGAGTCTCCTATGTTGTCACTTTCATATACTAGTGGGAATCTTTCATTATGGAACTTGGCTTGTATATTCCAATGATGGGCTTCTCAAATGTCCTAGGTCTTCGTGAGCAAGAGAGTTGGATGCACACCCACTTAGTTTCTTTTGTTGAGCTTTCATATGCTTATATCTCTAGTGCATCCGCTGTATGGCAATCTCTACTCACTCACATTGATATCTATTGATGGCATCTCCATAGCCTGTTGATATGAGACTATCTTCTCCTTTTTGTCTTCTCCACAACCACCATTCTATTCCACCTATAGTGCTATGTCCATGGCTCACGACATGTATTGCGTGAAGATTGAAAAAGTTTCAAAATGTCAAAAGTATGAAACAATTGCTTGGCTTGTCATCGGGTTGTGCATGATTTAAATACTTTGTGTGGTGAAGATAGAGCATAGCCGCACTATATGATTTTGTAGGATAACTTTTTTGGCCATGTTATTTTGAGAAGACATAATTGCTTTGTTAGTATGCTTGAAGTATTATTATTTTTATGTCAATATTAAACTTTTGTCTTGAATCTTATGGATCTGAATATTCATACCACAATTAATAAGAATTACATTGAAATTATGCCAACTAGCATTCCACATCAAAAATTATCTTTTTTATCATTTACCTACCGAGGACGAAAGCGTGAATTAAGCTTAGGATGCTTGATACGCTCCAACGTATCTATAATTTTTGATTTCTCCATGCTATATTATCTACTGTTTTGGCCAATATTGGGCTTTATTATCCACTTTATATTATTTCCGACTAACCTATTAACCGGAGGCCCAGCCCAGATTTGCTGTTTTTTGCCTATTTCAAAGTTTCAAGAAAAGGAATATCAAACGGAGTCGAAACGAACAAAATCAATCGAGAAGTTATTTTGGAAGGAAAGCTATTGGATGGACTTGGACCCCACGTCAGAGCAAAGGGAGGTGCTCACGAGGGTGTGGGGCGCGCTACCGCCTCGTGGGGCCCCCAAGCTCCACCGACGCATTTCCCCGCACCCATATACACCCACGATCCTAAAACTTCCGTAACAGAGAATAGATCGAGTTCTCGCCACCGCAAGTCTCAGAGCCACCAAAACCAATCAGACCCTATTCCGCACCCGCCGGAGGGGGGAACCTCACCGTGGCCATCTTCATCATCTCATGATCTCCATGGCGAGGAGGGAGTAGTTCACCCTGGGCTGAGGGTATGTATCAAGAGCTATGTGTTCGATCTCTCTCTCTCATGTTCTTGATTTGGCACGATCTTGATGTATCACGAGCTTTGCTATTATAGTTGGATCTTATGTTTCTTCTCCCCTTCTCTCTTGTAATGGATTGAGTTTCCTTTGAAGTAATCTTATCGGATTGAGTCTTTAAAGATTTGAGAACACTTGATGTATGTCTTGCCGCATGATCTGTGGTGACAATGGGATATCACGTGATTCACTTGATGTATGTTTTGGTGATCAACTTGTGGGTTCCGCCCATGAACCTATGCATAGGGGTTGGTACACGTTCGCCGTGATTCTCCAGAGAAACTTTGGGGCACTCTTTGAGGTTCTATGTGTTGTTTTGAGTAGATGAATTGAGATTGTGTGATGCATATCGTATAATCATGCCCACGTGATACTTGAGGTGACATTGGAGTATCTAGGTGACATTAGGTTTTGATTGATTTGTGTCTTAAGGTGTTATTCTAGTACTAACTCTAGGGCTGTTTGTGACACTTATAGGAATAGCCCAAGGGATTGATTGGAAAGAATAACTTTGAGGTGGTTTCGCATTCTAACATAATCTCTTCGCTTGTTCTCCACTATAAGTGACTTTGGAGTGACTCTTTGTTGCATGTTGAGGGATAGTTATATGATCCAACTATGTTATTATTGTTGAGAGAACTTGCACTAGTGAAAGTATGAACCCTAGGCCTTGTTTCCTATCATTGCAATACCGCTTACGCCACTTTTACCACTTGTTACCTTGCTGTTTTTATATTTTCAGATTACAAAAACCTATATCTACCATCCATATTGCACTTGTATCACCATCTCTTCGTTTAACTAGTGCACCTATACAATTTACC
>CM038679.1:499200098-499300094 GCA_021605205.1 Aegilops longissima | reverse complement strand
TAATCTGTGCATCCACAACTCAGAAAATTATATGTTCCTTTGAGTTGTTCTCTTAGATGCCTTCGACCTTCATCTATCAATTGATAGCCAAGGGTATGTGTGCATTTGTGTTCATCGATGCATTTCATCCTTGTGGTCCGTCAAGCCATTCCGTTCTGGAATGACTAGGAGAAACAAACTCCAGTACCTCATCCATTTCTAGGATTGGGTCAAAGTAGTTGTATTTCGAGATCAAGATGCCAATTCAGCTTTTGATTACATTTCTACCACAAGTATTGCCATCTTATGTCAAGAATGTCATGGGAATTGCACAACCTCCTAGGAATTCTTGATGCAGTGGTACTTCTCACCATCATTGTTCATTTCTCGGTTCCGTGTTGATGCAACCGGAAAGCCGACAAGTGACTTGTGATGTGTGACATCAATACCCCGGGCAACTCGTTGCTTGGTAGTGAAAGGACAATATTCTCATTCTTAGCGTGTTGGTTATTAACCCATCATCCTAAGATTGATCGTGCTACCTAGTCCTTATTTCTGGTGCACACTTCGATTGATGAGTTAGGATTGTGTCAAGTCCTCACTCATCTGATCATATCGTCTTGCCCTCAAAAGTAAGATTGCTCTCGAGCTTAGTAACATACCGGTGGTTCGTGACTTTCCAAATATCTTCTTGGAAGTGTTACCGGGTTGTTTCCTGACTGTTATGTTGGGCTCGTGATCAAGTTGGTTTTCCTCTAAACCACACCTTCTCCAAGAATCTGTGTTGGATACCCCTGAGCTAGTTGGTTAAGCTAGCCAACAACTTGGAGAGTTGGAAGATAAAAGCTTGCCTAACTTAGATCGTTCCGAAGGGATATTTTTGTGTAGTGTGTATTGAAGAAAGATGATATATCATCGATTGGTCCCTGTGATCGATTCTTGGATCTATTGTCCCATCAACCCTTTGACTTGAGTGTGGGCGATCGTCAAGTCAAATCAGAACCAACGATATCGTGATGTTGTCTTACTCGTGGTTGATCCCGTGAGCATACACCATTACATCTTTGGTCTAACCAATGCTATCAACGTGTTCACATGATGGTGGAAGTCCAGTGATATGGAAATTCCGATGAGTTGCTGTTGAGCCCATCAGTAGCATTTTGTCTCCCCCATAAGTCATGTTGAACCTCAACCTAGTGTTGGAAAATTGTGTAAGCATTTCTTCGTGTGCCGTTCATGAAGCTTATGTTTGGATGGTTGAAGAGACTTCCTCTAGTTCATGTGCATCTGATGTAAGTTGCCGCCATGAACTTGAGAAAGGTTTGTTTTGCCTCCTCTGGAATCATCCCAAGTCCGTCATGCATGTGCGAAGTATTCTATGGTTTGATAGACTGATCATCTTCATTCCGTATGTATTCCTAGCACACCAAGCCAGCGATTGATTTGTTCAAGGAAGGAAGTTCCTTCTTAGAGCATGCCTTATGCAAGGACTTCAATATCCTCGATCATGGTTCCCCACGAACTCGGTAGCGTTTTATTATAAGACTACTACGTGGCCATGTTTAGCTTCCGCTTGTGCTTTGACTTGTATGCTCGAGTGTTGGGTCATGAGACCCATGTTTGTAATATCTAAGCTCTTGAGCCTAATGAATAATATTTTGAGTCGTTAGAGTTTATGTTGTGATGCCATGTTGTATCTCGCATATTGAGCATAATGTGTGTATGTTTGAAATGCTTGGTATGTGTGGGATCCGACAAACTAGTTGTTTATCCTTGGCAGCCTCTCATATGGGGAAATGTAGTCTCGTGTACGGCGATAGTAGTCCGCTTCTGACCGGTTCACGAGTCTGCTAGCCCAGCACTCTTGCTTGGACATGATTGGCGGCATGTGTTTCACTTCGTTCCTATATCATCCCTTGAAATGTCCGCGGTGTTATTTGAGTCTGCTGCCTGCTACTGACCGGGATCTGGAGTCTGTTAGCCAGTTGCTGGCCCGAATACATCGTTGATGACCGACATGCTCGATGTGATTCATGTATGCCTGTCCCCATAGGTTAAGCGCCGCTTTGGGTTCACGACTAGCCATGTCATTTCCGGGTTCTTTGTCATATGAATGCTAGCGACACTATCATATCGTGAGCCAAAAGCGCATAAGCGGTTCCGGGCCATGGTAAGGCGACACCCGTGGGAATACCGTGCGTGAGGCGCAAAGTGATATGATGTGTTACATGCTAGATCGGTGTGACCTAGGATCGGGGTCTGACACCATCCGGGACGACTTGGCGCATTGGGTGGAGGACAAGCGTGG
This sequence comes from Aegilops longissima, assembly GCA_021605205.1. Classification (NCBI taxonomy): domain Eukaryota; kingdom Viridiplantae; phylum Streptophyta; class Magnoliopsida; order Poales; family Poaceae; genus Aegilops; species Aegilops longissima. The sequence continues at coordinate 499,297,807 of CM038679.1, read as the reverse complement.
ATGCCCTCGTCGGGGCCTTCGCTCATCGACAACGGCAGGCGTGGTCGTGGCTGCTGATGAAGGCGGCATGGTGAGCGGCCACGGCGCGGCAACGGCAACACGGAGAAGCGATGGCGAGGCCAGCGACGCCCGGTGACGATTCGAGGAGGTGCCCTTGAGGATGCATGGGGATTTATCCGTGACCGCGTCTTTGTTCTGCTTTCTTACCTAGCTTGAGATAGAGTTGGGCTTTGCCACGAAGGTTATGAGAGCATTTTGGGAGGGGAGCCCTCATGTAAAAACTTGCATTCAGCGTATTAGTAGATGCGATATCACCCATACGCTGCGCCAAGTGGCTGGCTTTGCGGCGAGCTGGCTGGCTTGTTTACCTTCGACCAGCGTGGGCCCGAGATAACCTGCGGAGGCTGTGGTGTCTCGAGTGTCTCTGAGCGAGCCCATTGAACCTGTAATGAAAACCTCACGAGAAGGCGTGGTGATGGCAGTCCGGGCTGCACGCAAGCTAGGCTCGCCCAGCTCATGAGGATCACGAGGGGAGGCAGGTGAGGCAAAGTGGTAACCGAGCGAGAGATTGCTCAAAGGGCCAGCCCATCATCGGCTTAATAGCCTTCCGAAAACACCATTGGAAGTTGGGAGGAGCTCGAGGATGCTTTTGGGGCAAATTTTCAAGGGACCTATGTCCGACCTCCGGATCTTGACGATTTAAGTCACATAACTCAACAACTTGGAGAGTCAGCCAGGAATTTTGGAGCAGATACCTTACTAAAAAGAACCAAATAGTCATTGTCCAGGACGCCAAAGCCTTAGTAGCTTTCAAACACAGCGTCCAGGGCAGATGGCTCGCCAGAGACACCTCGGCCAAGAAAAGCCAGAACAATGGCCGCATTAACAAGCCTCATGACCGGCTTTTGCGGCGGAGAGGATAGCTGGCAAGATCGATGCCAGCGACCCAAGTACATCGAAATCAGGGATGGAATCGGGAAACCTAGCGTGGCAAGGACCGGTCGGACCAAGGGAAACAGCCGAAGACACTGACGATCAGCGCGGATTCAAAAGCTCTCGGCAGAATCATAAAAAGCTTGTCGGATTTCGGGTTCCGGCAGACCCTCTAGGTTCGAACTCTGGGGTGCGCGCGGAGATCTCGCCCCCTACCTACCTACACCTATCGCCTCGCTAGGATCTAAACTACCAAAGGAACAACATAAGAGGCACAAGGTTTATACTAGTTCGGGCCACCATTGTGGTGTAACACCCTACTCCAGTGTGTGGTGTGGTGGATTGCCTCTTGGGCTGATGATGAACAATACAAGGAAGAACAGCCTCGCGGGTGAGGTGTTCTTGTAGCTAGGCTCTCAATCAGAGTGGATCAAGCTAAGATGAGGCGAGATATGCGGATCTCTCAAGATGTCTCAAGAGATGCCTCTACCCTGTGGGTGGCTAGTCCTATTTATAGGCAAAGGCCACAGGCCTCTTCCCAAATATTGGCGGGAAGAGCGCCAACAATTAGCCATTTGAAGGGAACATCTAGTACACTTATCGACTAAAGTTGGTCCTCGCCTATCAAAGGCTCACGTGGTGGCCCGGCTTGGGCTCCACGATGACTTCCTTCCTGCCGTTCGCGGCGGTCTTGGTCTTGTTGCACGAAGCAGATGCCTTTGCTTGATGCTCTGCTTTCGCTTGCCCCCTTTGCACCAAAGAGGAAATGGGAGGACCTGCTTGGGCTGGCGCCGCTGGCGCCCTTGGTAAATCATGGCTGCGTCATGGGCACCTCGTGAGGTACCCGCCTTGATCTCTCCGCCTCCTCGCGAGCCAGCTTTGGCGAGGCCGTGCACGAGAAGCTTCTTGTCGTCCGCCCCACGAGGCTTGGCCCCTCGCGAGGTCTTGAGTTTGTCTTGATGAAGATGGGCGTCTTGGGCCACCTTGAGCCCGCTGCAGGCCACAAGCGAGCAAGTGCTGGGTACCCCCGTTCCCGAAGCGCCGACAGTAGCCCGGGCCCAAAGCGCGCTGGACTTGGTTGGCGAGGAGAAGGCAAAGTGCGAACAGCGAGCCCTAACAGCCTGCGGCCTCGAGCGCCGATGTGGCAGTTGATTGGGCGTGGCGGCCCTCTTTCCCCACGCCTCCTTATTTTGCGCCTGACTAAGCGGACCCGTGGTTGCACAGTCGTCCCTCTTTTTTTTGCTTTCGACCGTCCCTGCTCTTCCTCTCTCGAGCTCGAGTCTCGCTTCCAATTCAATCTCGAATCCTCCCCTTCCATTGCCATGGCTCGGCGAAGAAGGGAAAGGGAAGAAACCGTGTCGTCGCCTCGCTCGCCATCGTCGACGGCTCTTGCCGTCGTCGGCAGCTCTACCGTCGATCGGCGATCATACTCAACCGAGAAGGCTTGGACAAGGTCAGCTCTGCTCGGCGCTATCTTCAGCGAGTCTTGGGGAGGACAAAGGCCTGCCCGCGTCTCACTTCTCCATTGTGAGAATAGTCACCAAGGTCGGTACTTTGCCGGCATACCTGTAGGCGGACTAGTTCCCCTTTTCCAATTTTTTTCAGCGATGTGCTTTCTCGTTACGAGATCCATATGATGCATTTGGGTCTGAATCCATTACTCTTCTTGCGGTTTTGCCTTTGTGCGTGAGGCAATGATGGGCATCCCTCCTTGATTGACTTGTCTGTGTCACTTCTTTTCTTTGCGCCTCGTCGACCCTACCCAATGCTCGGTGCGTGAGCTTCATTGCCGCACTTCAAAGCTTGGCGGCTTCAAGATTGATTTCAGCCTTCCCCGCCCGTCTGGGTTCGCGGCGGTGGTATCACGTGGATGTCGGGTGCCCAGCCCCGCCCTTTGAGAGCCAACGCCGCCCGTTGTCCCCAATTCAGGCTGGGGCGAGGAGGCGCTTCTGAGCCCGGCTCATCTTCGTCTGGCGTCGCCCGGCGTTCCAGGCGCTTCCGCGTGTGGCGCCAAGGTGGTGAAGGAGTTCTGCTATCTTTGCATTGCCCCTCTCGGCGTCACTCTTGCGGGGATGTGGGCCTTGGCGGCGTGAGGATCGCATGAGGCTCCGGGAGGAGGACCTGATGCTGAAAGCCGAGGAAGGTGCTCTTGGTCTTGACTAGGGACCCTTCCCGGCACATCCGGCAAGGGGGGCTTTCTTGTACTTTTGCTCGAGCAGGGGCGACTTTGTGAATCGGATGCCCAACCCGACGAAGGGGGCCTGCGCCCGCAGGCCTCATGGGGCCTCGCGAGAACCCGGTGGTGGTGGATGCCCTTCCGTCGCCCGTGGTCCTTCCTCGAGTGGCGGAGCGAGGAGGCATGGGCCCTTGTAGAGGGTGAGGGCCCCGTCGGGATAGCGATGCCGAGCGGCACTCTGAGGGCAGCTCACGAGGCCCGTCTGCTGCTGGTGAAGGCGTTGAGCCGCTGCCATGGCTCCAGGTCGGGCCCCTGAGGCCCTAACTACCCTTCTTGGTGAGGCGGACGTGGCGTGCACGGGGCAGCGCCCGGACGCTGGTCACCTTGGTGCTTCTTCCTCGTCGCGGTGACCCTGCTGGCCGAACTTCGTGGGCCGCTCCCGCATGGACTTCGAGGCTCTCCGGAAGAGAAGGGAGGCCTTGGCGAGGACTACCCTTGCCGTCTATTGAAGCGCAGGAAGTATTTCGCCATTGATGAGTAAGCCTTCCCCTTTCCTAGTTCCTTATCTTCCCGTTGCTTTGGCTGATCCTTGCTCATGAGCCCTTCTGCCGAGCACGGAGATGGGTGAGCCATCCCCGGCCGCCCTTTCCATCGTCTTGGCGCTCGAACTCAAGTAGAGCCCTTGTGGTGAGGTCGGTCGGAGAAGGTGAAGCCATCTGTGGCGCATCGCGGCTCTGCAGCGCCTCGCGACCCTCCTTGCGAGCCTTCTCGGGGCATAGCCAGCCTGCCTTGGGCTTCTCGTGCAGTCGTGGATGGCGATTGGCTGAGGTCAGCCTCGCTCTACAATTGGGGATGGGCTGGCTCGGGCGGGCTTCGGCGGCGTGCCCGGCCATCGCGAGCGCCAGCCCCAGCCCCCTGCCGCAGGGGAGTGCTGATTCGCGGCCCCAGCACCTGGGCAGGACGACGCAGCCTTGAGCCTTCGGCGCGTCCCGGGCGCCAGCGTTCTTCGCCAAAGGTTTCTCGGGCGGCCGACGCGGTGAGCCAACTTAGCGAAAAGCTCTGATGATGAGCAGCCTTGAGGCTGAGAACTGCGCTGGTGAAAGCGCAAAAGTGAAGGTGGCTGTTGCCCTTGCGCGCCACCAGCGTGACCTCGACAATGAGAAATCCGGCGTCATGGCGGCCTCTCGAGAGGCCGTTCTGGGTCGTCGAGGAGGCCCGAGAGGCTAAGCTGGCGGCGTGGAGGCGGAGGAGGCGGGGCGGGAACTCGAACTGGTGCCATTCCACTGGAGCAGCGGGTGGAGCTGCGTGAGGCGGCCCTTGCGTCGATGAGGGGGCTGTAGACCAGGCGAGCTCGAGGCGTGAGGAGGCCTTGACGCTGAAGCGCGAACAGCGCGCGATCTTGAGTGTCTGACGAGGCGAGGCGCTTGGTGGCCTTGGCGGAGGATGGCGTCGCTGCGCTGGAAGCCCGAGTCTGGAAGAGGTTGAGCGCCGGGTGGCGGCGGCCGCTTGAACCTTGGCGAGTTCGAGAGAGGCTGGGGTTGATCGGGTCGAGGCTGAAGGCAGGACTGCCGCCTACGAGGCTAAGCTGGATGAAGTGTGTGGCGGGCCCTCGCTTCCGGGCCGCCCTTGGCGTGGCGCAGGAGGAGCTGACTACCTCCAGCGCCGGCGCTTCTTCTCCGTCAGCAGGTGGGCGAGGCTGAGGCATTGCTTGGCGCGAGAACATGGGCGAGATCGCCGCCAGCGGATCACGGAGCACAAGCATGGCCCCATGCTCTCACGCTTCTGGGAGAGAGCTAACACGACCTTAGGTAACATCTGCGGCGGCGTTGGCGAGCCTCACGCGATCGATTATCTTTGGCAACCTTGGTTCTTTCTTGGCGTGGTGGCGCTTGTTGGAGAGTCTTGTCGATCGAGCCAGCAGTTGGTGGAGGAGAGGAGCAGCGCCCTGCTGGGCGCGCCTTTTCTCGCGTCTTGAGCCATCTTGAACATGGATCCCAACGGCTTTGATGCGCCATCGCCCCGGTGCCCAGGCCATCCGGGCGACTTAGCGCGTGGGTGGAGGACAACGTGGATGCCCTCGTCGGGGCCTTCGCTCTCGACAGCGGCAGGCGTGGTCGTGGCTGCCGATGAAGGCGGCGTGGTGAGCGGCCACGGCGCGGCGGCGGCAACACGGAGGCGATGGCGAGGCCAGCGGCGCCAGCGACGATTCGAGGAGGTGCCCTTGAGGATGCATGGGGATTTATCCGGTGACGCGTCTGTTCCTCTTTCTTACCTGCTTGCGAGATAGAGTTGGGCTTTGCCACGAAGGTTATAAGAGCATTTTGGGAGGGCCCTCATGTAAAACTTGCATTCAGCGTATTAGTAGATGCGATATCACCCATACGCCTGCGCCAAGTGGCTGGCTTTGCGGCGAGCTGGCTGGCTTGTTTACCTTCGACCGTGTGGGCCCGAGATAGCTGCGGAGGGCTGTGGTGTCTCAGTGTCTCTGAGCGAGCCCATTGAACCTGTAATGAAAACCTCCACGAGAGGGCGTGGTGATGGCAGTCGGGCTGCACGCAAGCTAGGCTGGCCCAGCTCGCGAGGGATCACGAGGGAGGCAGGTGAGGCAAAGTGGTAACGAGCAGAGATTGCTCGAGCGAGACTAAACACCCTTTCCGAATACCGCAAATCTCAAGCTCAAATCCAACTTAAATCCAACAGGGAAAACGACACCAAGGGGAAAAGCAATGAAAGCGAAAAAGGCGCGTCCGGCACCTAGTCTAGTCTTGGGCGTCTTCTCACCGGTAGCGGAGCTAAGTGCCTGCCTTTGGGCGTGGGAGGGAGCCCGGGGCTGAGGCCAGCACCCACGAGACTCGGGGCATGTACAGCCCCACTCATTATTACGTGAGAGTGTCACAGGCGGCGAGCTTCATAGGCACTTGGGCCTTCTTCACAGTACCGGCCTTGCTTCATATCGCCAGACGAGGGCCCGCCTTGCGCCACACTCTAGTGCCACCTGTGACGACCGAAAACCAAGGGCGCCGCTTATGGGCTAGAGCGGTCGCCAGCCAGTTCCCCGACGACCACGGGTCCCTCTGCACAGGGTAGGCCTCGAGGCACCTCCCGCAGAGGGCCTACCTCCCGAGGGCGCCTTGCTCAACGCCGCGGTGGTGATGCGGATCTCGGCCCCTCTCCTGCAGCCCGGCGCCCTCCTCTGAGGGTAGGAAGCTGCGGGAGTGGGGCAGCCGTCATTGTGGTGACCTGTACCTCCTGCAATCCATGGTTAGCGCATGCCTGCTCCTGAGGAATTAGCAGTACCCGATAATCGTTGCTTCCAGCGCGGCCGACGGGGCTTTCCGGGGCTTCGGAAGAGCTCAGCTTCGTGCCTCGTCCCCCAGCTTTGGCGAGGCGAGCCATGTTCGTCCTCTGCGCGTGCCCTTGATCCATCATGTAGGGCGCGTACTCTTCCAGGGCCGCCGTCCCGAATGTTGCGCCCGTAGTGCTCCGTGTGCCACGCAGTTCGCTTGAGAGCGCCCACACTGGGGTGGTGGCGCGGCACACCTGGGCCGTGGGTCGTGGCGAGTTCTTCTTCGCTGGCAGGTAGCGAGGCAGCCGCCGCCTGGCCCGTCTTGGCCGACTGGCTGGCGTTGGGTGTGCCTTGAGCCCGCTCGAGGCAGCAGGCGGCGTGGAGCCCCAGCGTGGGCCACCCTGGACTGAGGTGGGAGTTGGGTGCGAAGGGTGAGCCCCGATCTGGCAAGCCAGAGCTCGCCACCCGCTCCAGACACGTCGCGACCGCCTTCCGGCAGCACTGCATTGCGGTAGCTCTCGAGCCACCGTGGCTGGCCCTTGAGTTCGCCTGCTCCCGTCGGGTGTCTGGCGTTGTGGCTCTGGCGTGGTTGGAGGCCCTACGCCGCCGACGCGCGCTGCCAGCAGCGTGAGAGCTGTCGTTGCTGACCAGCGTCGCATGCCCACCTGGCGCCATGCGGACCGCGAGCTGCACAGGGCATGGGTCGCCCGGCGCAGGAAGCCTGGCGGGCGGCCGCCAAGGGATCAGGGTTGCCCGCCTGGTCGCCGGACATGATGATGATGATGCAACGGGACGCGAAGTGGCAGAAGGTGGATTCCGGTGCACCCCTACCTAGCGCGCCAAATGTCGGATTTCGGGTTCCGGCAGAGGTTCGAACTCTGGGGTGCGCGCAGAGATCTCGCCCCCTACCTACCTGCACCTCGTCGCCTCTCTAGGATCTAAACTACCAAAGGAACAACATAAGAGACACAAGGTTTATACTGGTTCGGGCCACCATTGTGGTGTAACACCCTACTCCATTGTGTGGTGTGGTGGATTGCCTCTTGGGCTGATGATGAACAATACAAGGAAGAACAACCCCGCGATGGTGAGGTGTTCTTGTAGCTAGGCTCTCGATCGTAGTGGATCAAGCTAAGATGAGGCGAGATGTCTGGATCTCTCCAAGATGTCTCCGAGATGCCTCTACCCTGTGGGTGGCTAGTCCTATTTATAGGCAAAGGCCCTGGGCCTCTTCCCAAATATTGAGCGGGAAGGGCGCCAACAATTGGCCATTTTGAAGGGGAACATCTAGTACACTTATCCTCACTAAAGTTGGTCCTCACCTGTCAAAGGCTCTGGTGGTGACGCCGGCTTGGGCTCCACGATGACTTCCTTCCTGCCGTTATGACGGTCTTGGTCTTGTTGCATCAAGCGGATGCCTTTGCTTGATGCTCTCGCTGCGCTTGCCCCTTTGCACCAAAGTGGAAATGAGGACAACTGGCTGGCTGGCGCCCGCCCTGGCGCCCTTGAGTAAATCATGGCTTGTGTCATGGGCACCTCGTGAGGTACCCGCCTTGATCTCTCCGCCTCCTCGCGAGCCCGACTGACGAGGCCGTGCTGATGAAGCTTCTTGTCATCCGCCCATGAATGTCTTGAGTTTGTCTTGATGAAGATGGGTCTTCTTGGGCCACCCTTGAGCCACGCTGCAGAGCAGCAGTGCAAGTCTGGTACCCCGTTCCTGAACACCGACAAAGCTGCCCCTTAAGGATAACGAGGACGAGCTATCTAACTTAAACAAAATCTTGGACAAGATATGCCAAATCCACAGATACTCAGGGAAGCACGCAAACCATACCCACAGAGATTGTTGGGTCTTCAAGCGTCCAAAGCAAACTCAACGCCGAACACAAGGGCTCGACACACCAAGCGAGGGCGATGTGAACCCCACAAGTAGAGCACCGGAAAACAAAAGAATTTCCCACAAGAAATCAAAACAGTAAACTCACTTCACGTGACAAAAGGGAAAAATAAGCGGCGCCCATAGAGGTACAGCGCCATACGGCCTATCCGGAGGAGTCCCGCCCTTTGGTTGTTAAAACCAATCACCTTCGACCATCGAGATTACTCTAGAAGTATCTGAGAATGCAGGTTGGACTGCCTTGATATTATATCCGATAATTGGCGGACTCAATTTACACAAGTCCTAATGAATGGCGGCAGTGATCTAAACCTGCTATATCAGGACACAATCCATAAAATGGGATAGACCCAACCAAATTTCGCCACAGCAACACTTTCTTTCAAGGGGTAATGCGGGCCCATATGCCCATTATGCGGGCTCTCTCGGCTAGAAGTTGTGTTCAGCTCACCCGACAACTTCGCGCGAAAAGTTAACCTTCCACCTCGCCCCATTTACAAGTAGCTATCAAGCACTATTGGAGCGAAGCTTTCGCCCGCTTTAACGAAATACCGCATTATGCATCTCTTACACTTAAAATGCCGGTCCACGCGGCATCATCTCGTTAAAGGAAACATCGAGGTTCCTCGAGTCCGGAAAATTGTGCGGTTGCCTTGACAGCCACACAATAAACCGGCTTCACCAATACAAGCACTTAGACAGGTCGTCCGGACCCGGACACGGCTGGGCGAGTCGGCGTAAACATACAAGGGCTTACTAGGCGCATACCCCGTACAAAGGGGCTCAGCGATGCACAACAAGAGACAATAAAGCTCAATTTTATTCATTTTTGAATTGTACTTCGTTTATTTAATATAGCGTACATTTTATACGATACTTTTCAACTAAGTTCCTCTCTTTTACAGATGAACACCGTGCTACACCCGTCCGAGGATACGGCTGCGGAGACACGAGGCGCAGAGCGTCGATAGGGACCCATTGCAAGGATTCTTTTGGATTAAGACCCTGCGTAAAGCTTTTTACTGTCTCTTGTTGATACATCCCCGGTTTCTTGCTATAACCAGGAGGAGGCGGCGTTTTGGCATAGGCCACGTCGAATTTTTGCGTGCACGGACACGGGGCTTATTACCAAGGCGTTATTGGCCCGTTTTCATAAAGACCGAATACCTTAGGGAGTGTTCGGCGTCTCGAGTTAGGCCTTATATGCATCAGCTCGAATCATGTCTTTGGTCAAATGTTGGGTTTGCCGGCTCCGTGTTTTGCTGCCTTACGTTCCGCTCTATCGGCTAATGCGGCACCGGAGAACTCTGCGATTGTGCCCGGTTCGTGGCGAGCACCTCGATGAAAGCGAAAACTGATGTCATGATATAGCGTGAGACTGGTCAACCACTCGATGACCCTTGGAATCTTTAGAATTCCTCCGCATTGATGAAGGGCCGTTTCGGTCGAGCACATCGCGCCCGAATCGGGTGGCTTGGTGCCCCTAGGGGCTATATAGTAGCCCCACTTCGAACTCCTATGGCTAAGTGAAAGTGATAAAGCTTTATAGTCTGGTTGCCTAGTTTGCTGCGCTATCACCTCCTTTGTAGGACCAAGACATTGGATCAAGTGTGAAAAGGCGCTTCAGCAAACACCCCGCATTATATGCGTGGAAATTTGAAGCCAAAGACTGCCATCTTTCGGGTTATATACACATATACATTAACGGCCATACGGAGGTATTTTAATTCTTGAAGGCACAAGTATAAAAAGCTTTTATATTCCATGAAACATTGTTTCACAATAATACATGTTATTCAAACATAATATCCTTGAGCACCGCGTCTCTATTAAGCAGCGCCTGCAGAACTTCACGAAAATAGTGCTCGGCAGTACTCGACTTCCGTCCAATCTTGGGATGCAACATCGGTGGCCTTCATCTCCGCCCGATATGTCTTGACACGGGCAAGAGCCATCCGCGCACCCTCTATGCATGCTGACCGCCTCATTGCTTTCATATGCGGCACCGCGCAAGGGCTGCTGCACCAAGCCAAAATAACTCTTTGGCTCGGGCCTTTTCGGCCACAAATGATTCACGACATCCTTCATGGCAAGTCCGAACAATCTATTCAGCTCCACCCATTCGGCCAAACGATCGGTTAATGGAAGTGGGCGCTACGGATTCTGAAGCTGCGACCAAAAAACTCTTCCATCTCGTGATCCTTTTGATCTCGAAGTGTTCGGCGCGTCCATGCTTTTCGCCGCCAAGTCGAGATAAGCATCCTCCGCACTCCACAGCCGGTCCAACTAAGCATATTTAGGATCCGTGAACTTCCTTCGCAGCGAAAGGGCTTTCCGGCCGCGATATCTCCGGCTGAAGTAGCTCCTCCTTCATAGCTCTCACCGCATGAGCGAGCATCCTTAGCCTCGGTGGTGGCCTTCTTGAGTCCTCTTGCTCGCTCGACCTTCTTTTCAAGAAGCTCGCAGCGGTCGGTAGCATTCTTCAACTTCACGGCCATCTCGGCCATTTCCTTCTTCTTGGCGGTGAGCAGCCTGTTGGCTTTTAGCTCTTGATCGCCTTTAAGGCAACCGCATCACTTTTCTGGCCTGCTCCTTGGATCGGGCAAGCTCCGCCGAAAGGTTCTCCATGGCAGCGGCACCATCTGCATCAAGCATACATGTTGTAAGGCACGGGCATCAAGCTCCCTTACCGGTGTCGCGGGCGCATACCTTGTGACTCATCAAGCCGCTTATTGACAAGCATGATGTCGGCATCCGCCACGTCAAGTTGCCGCTTTAGTTCGGCAAATTCATCAGTCCGGCTAGCCACCGGACGCTCCGCCACCTACATAGGAAGGCGACATATTATAGCTGGGATTATGATCCTCGACGCGCTGTCATTTTTGACAACGCACCGAGTCTCAGGGGCTACTATCTACACAGGGCGCATCTTATATATGCGGAACCGTCAAAAGGTACATCATTGCACGTACCTCAAAACCCGTCAGTAAAATCCTGGCGGCCTCATACAACCCGCTTTTCACGGACGAAATTTTTTCAATCACCGTACCCATCAATGCGGTGATCCTCTAAGATAAACGCTTCCCGAGCAGATCCTTCAACTCCTCCGACCGTGCACCGGGAGGTGTCGGACTCGTCGATGGCCTTTTGAAGGCGGACACGGAGGGCTTTGGGGGCCCCTCGACCGCCCTCCGCCCCTGCGGATTCAGAGAAACCCTCGCGGCGACACCTCGGGATCGTCCGCCTCGCTAAGCGATACGACAGGGGAGGCGTTCGCTCTCCATCATCTCGGGACGAAGATCCCTGAAGGCGAGCTCTGCGAGAAGGGCTGAGATCCGAACTACAAAGTAAAATTTCGGTCATCTTGAGAAATAAAACAGGATGTCTCTTATTTTAAAACTCCCCTCTCTACTTACGGCTCATTGGAGGCTGATCTCCTTGGGGAAATAGTGCGGCGGGGCATCTCCGGCGAGGACCCTCTGGTGAAGATTTCTTCCCCGCTTTGAGGCCTTGGTCTCGGATCTTGAGGCGGTCCTCTTCTCCCCTTGGATGGAGGATTCTCGATCCCTCCTTTCTTGATAACCTCCTTCGGAGGCACTAGCTTCCTTGTTCCCCCTTCGCCTTCTTCCAAAGGCGCAGCCTCGACATCTTGGTTAACACGGGATCGGCGTGGTCTCGGGGAGGGGGCGGACACTGATCAGTTTGCTTTCGCTATCCACTCCTGTTTAAGGGACAACTCTTTTAAGGGCAAGTTTATTATGAATATACGGATAGCGTGTCAAGATGCAGGACTACTTACTTGAGTATCAAGGCGATTGCAGCTCAGACCTGCGTCCTCGGTCAAGTCCGGACACATTGCTTGTGATCCGAAGAACAGTTTGTACATCTCCACAGGCGTTGCGCCCATAAAATGTTGGAGAGCTCGTGGTCCCTCGGATTGAACTCCCACGAGGCGGAGGCGGCGTTTTGCGAGGCAGGATGCGGCGAATCAGCATGACCTGCGCTACTATGACCAGATTGATCTCTCTCTCTAGGAGGTCTCGAATCGGCCCTGCAACAAGGGCACGTCCTTGGGCGGCCCCAGTCAAGCCCTTTATTGACCCATGCCGCCAGCGGTGGAGGACCCGAGCGAAAGGCAGGTGGCGCCACCCATTTGGTGCCCCTGGGAGCCGTGATATAAAACCACTCTTGTTGCCATAGACTGAGCTCCTCTTGAAAAGAGCCCTCGGGCCATGAAGCGTCAACATTCTTGCTTATAACAGCCCCTCTGCACTCTGCCTGTTGCCCCTTGATCATCTTCGGCTCCACCTTGAAGGTCTTGAGCCACAATCCGAAGTGAGGGGTAATGCGGAGGAAGGCTTCATATCTGACGATGAGCGATGAGATGTGGAGGATGGACTCGGATCCAAGTCGTGAAATTCCAGCCCGTAATAAAACATGAGCCCCCCTCACGAAGGGTCCGTCGGGAAGCCTATCCCCCGAAGGAAGTGATACGCGAACACCACGCTTTCACCGGGCTTGGGAGTGGGAATAACCTGCCCTTGGGCAGGCAGCCTATGCGAGATTTCGCCGGTTAGATACCTGGAATCTCTTAGCTTTAGGATGTCTTCTTCCGTGACGGAGGAAGGCATCCACCGGCCTTGAAGGTCGGAGCCGGACATCATCGAAGGTCTGAAGCGCCTGAATCTGGAGCTTTGGGTGTTGGAACTCGAGGCGAGGGGCGGATTCGATTGAGATTGAGAAAAAGGGGCGGGGCCTTGGTCTCTTTATAAAGAGGTTGAATACCGGAGCCCTCCGTGACCGTTCGGGACTCGCCCGATAGGAGGCGTGCCAGCGGAACGGCGGAGTTACCTACGCCCGTATTAATGAGAATCCCGAATAAGGGACACGATCTCTGCTTTGACAAGGCGTGCCAAGGAAACCGCCTAGCTAACGCTACTGAGGTGGGACAGTAAAAGCGATTGAATAAAGGCTTGGCCATGGTGTGATATCACGCTGCGGAATCGTCGTGATTGAACTTATGTAAATGTTATTCTCTCTACGGTGGTATGTGGAACTTATTTTGCGAGCCGGACACTATCCTTGTGTTCAAAATCTTCTATGAAGTATTCGGAGGAGGAACCCGCCTTGCAATGTCGAAGACAATATCGCGCCGGACTCATCGTCATTGAAGCACTGGTTCGAGGCTCTTGAGGAGTCTGGATTAGGGGTGTCCGGATAGCGGACTATAGCCTTTGGCGGACTCACGGACTATGAAGATACAAGATTGAAGACTTCGTCCCGTGTCGGATGGGACTTTCCTTGGCGTGGAAGGCAAGCTTGGCGATCGGATATGTAGATCTCCTACCATTGTAACCGACTACTGTGTAACCCTAACCCTCCTCGGTGCCTATATAAATCGGAGGGTTTTAGTCCGTAGGATGAACAACAATCATACCATAGGCTAGCTTCTAGGGTTTAGCCTCTCACGATCTCGTGGTAGATCTCTTGTTGTACCACCCATATCATCAATATTAATCAAGCGGGAGTAGGGTTTTACCTCCATCGAGAGGGCCCGAACCTGGGTAAAAACATCGTGTCCCTTGTCTCCTGTTACCATCCGCCTAGACGCACAGTTCGGGACCCCCTACCCAAGATCCGCCAGTTTTGATACCGACAGGGTCCTTATGAAGGGTAAATAGCAATTGGCATATCACGTTGTGGTTTTGGCGTAGGTAAGAAACGTTCTTGCTAGAAACCTATAGCAGCCACGTAAAACTTGCAACAAAAAGTTAGAGGACGTCTAACTTTTTTTTGCAGCATATGCCGCGTGATGTGATATGACCAAAAAGGATGTGATGAATGAAATATATGTGATGTATGAGATTGATCATATTCTTGTAATAGGAATCACGACTTGCATGTCGATGAGTATGACAACCGGCAGGGGCCATAGGAGTTGTCTTTATTTATTGTATGACTTGTGTGTCACTGAATAACGCCATGTAATTACTTTACTTCATTGCTAAACCGTTAGCCATAGTAGTAGAAGTAATAGTTGGCGAGACAATTTCATGGAGACACGATGATGGAGATCATGATGATGGAGATCATGGTGTCATGCCGGTGACGATGATGATCATGGAGCCCCGAAGATGGAGATCAAAAGGAGCAAAATGATATTGGCCATATCATGTCACTATTTGATTGCATGTGATGTTTATCATGTTTTGCATCTTATTTGCTTAGAACGACGGTAGTAAATAAGATGATCCCTCACTAAAATTTCAAGCAAGTGTTCCCCCTAACTGTGCACCGTTGCGAAGGTTCGTTGTTTGAAGCACCACGTGATGATCGGGTGTGATAGATTCTAACGTTTGCATACAACAGGTGCAAGCCAGATTACACCTTGAAACACTTAGGTTGACTTGACGAGCCTAGCATGTACAGACATGGCCTCAAAACACAAGAGACCGAAAGGTCGAGCATGAGTCGTATAGTAGATACGATCAACATGAAGATGTTCACCGATTATGACTAGTCTGTCTCACGTGATGATCGGACACGGCCTAGTTGACTCGGATCATGTATCACTTAGATGACTAGAGGGATGTCTATCTGAGTGGGAGTTCATCAAATAATTTGATTAGATGAACTTAATTATCCTGAACATAGTCAAAAGGTCTTTGCAAATTATGTCGTAGCTCGCGTTTTAGTTCTCTTGTTTTAGATATGTTCCTAGAAAATTTTGTTGAAAGTTGATAGTAGCAATTATGCGGACAGGGTCCGTGGCGAGATTGTCCTCATTGCTTTGCTTGAAGGCTTATGTCCTTAATGCACCGCTTCGGTATCTTGAACCTCAAACATTGTCTGTGGATGTTACGAACATCTGACATACACATTTTGATGACTACGTGATAGTTCAGTAATGTTAAACGGTTTAGAATTGAGGCACCGAAGACGTTTTTGAAACGTCGCGGAACATATGAGATGTTCCGAGGGCTGAAATTGGGATTTCAGGCTCGAGCCCACGTCAAGAGGTATAAGACCTCCGACGAGTTTCTTAGCCTACAAACTAAGGGAGAAAAGCTCAATCGTTGAGCTTGTACTCAGATTGTCTGGGTACAACAATCACTTGAATCGAGTGGGAGTTAATCTTCCAGATGAGATAGTGATGTTTCTCCAAAGTCATTGCCACCAAGCTACTAGAGCTTCGTGATGAACTATAACATATCGAGGATAGATATGATGATCCTTGAAATATTAGCGATGTTTGACACATAAAAGTAGAAATCAAGAAGGAGCATCAATTGTTGATGGTTAGTGAAACCACTAGTTTCAAGAAGGGCAAGGGCAAGAAGGGATACTTCATGAAGCGGCAAATTAGCTGCTGCTCTAGTGAAGAAACCCAAGGTTGAACCCAAACCCGAGACTAAGTGCTTCGTAATAAGGGGCAGTCCTTTGGAGCGAAATTACCCTAGATACTTGGTAGATAAGAAGGCGGGCAAGGTCGATGAAGTATATTGGATATACATTATTGTGTACTCTACTAGTACTCCTAGTAGCACCATGGTAATAGATACCGGTTCGGTTGCTAAGTGTTAGTAACTCGAAATAAAAGGCTACTGAGAATAAGCGGAGACTAGCTAAAGGCGAGGTGACAATATGTGTTGGAAGTATTTCCAAGGTTGATGTGATCAAACATCGCGCTCCCTCTACCATCGGGATCGGTGTTAAACCTAAATAATTGTTATTTGGTGTTTGCGTTGGCGTAGACATGATTGGATTATGTCTATCATAATCTGACTATTCGTTTAAGGAGAATAATGGTTACTCTGTTTATTTGAATAATACCTTCAATGGTCTTGCACCTAAAATGAATGGTTTATTGAATCTCGATCGTAGTGATACACATGTTCATGCCAAAAGATATAAGATAGTAATGATAGTACCACCTACTTGTGGCATTGCCATGTAAGTCATATTGGTATAAAACGCATGAAGAAGCTCCATGTTGATGGATCTTTGGACTCACTCGTTTTTGAAAAGTTTGAGACATGCGAACCATGTCTATTGGTATGTACGCATGAAAAAGCTCCATGCAGATGGATCGTTTGGACTCACTTGATTTTGAATCACTTGAGACATGCAAATCATACCACATGGGAAAGATGACTGAAAAGCCTCGTTTTCAGTAAGATGGAACAAGAAAGCAACTTGTTGGAAGTAACACATTTTGATGTGTGCTGAGGCATGCAGTGGATATCGTTATGTTCTTACTTCACATATTATTTGAGTAGATGTTGAGTATATTTACTTGATGAAACACAAATCTGAATCATTAAAAGGTTCAAGTAATTTCAGAGTGAAGTTGAAGATCTTCGTGACAAGAGGATAAAATGTCTATGATATGATCATATAGATGAATATCTGAGTTGCGAGTTTGGTACACAATTGAGACATTGTGGAAATTGTTTCACAACTAACACCGCATGGAACACCATAGTGTGATGGTGTGTCTGAACATCATAGATGCACCCTATTGGATATGGGGCATACCTTGATGTCTCTTATCGAATTACCACTATCATTCATGGTTAGGCATTAGAGACAACCGCACTCACTTTAAATAGGGCACCACGTAATTCCGTTGAGATGACACCGTATGAACTATGGTTTAGAGAAACCTAAGCTGTCGTTTCTTGAAAGTTTGGGGCTGCGGCGCTTATGTGAAAAAGTTTCATCCTGATAAGCTCGAACCCAAAGCGGATAAATACATCTTCATAGGACACCCAAAACAGTTGGGTATACCTCCTATTTCAGATCCGGAAGCAAAAGTGATTGTTTCTAGAAACGGGTCCTTACTCGAGGAAAGATTTCTCTTGAAAGAATTGAGTGGGAGGATGGTGGAGACTTGATGAGGTTGTTGAACCATCACTTCAACTAGTGTGTAGCAGGGCATAAGAAGTTGTTCCTGTGGCACCTACACCAATTGAAGTAGAAGCTTATGATAGTGATCATGAAACTTCGGATCAAGTCACTACCAAACCTCGCAGGTCGACAAGGATGCGTACTGCTTCAGAGTGGTACGTAATCCTGTCTTGGAGGTCATGTTGCTAGACAACAATGAACCTGCGAGCTATGGAGAAGCGATGGTGGGCCCGGATTTCGATGAATGGCTCGATGCCATAAAATCTGAGAGAGGATCCATGTATGAAAACAAAGTGTAGACTTTGGCAGAACTACTCGATGGTTGTAAGGCTGTTGAGTACAGATGGATTTTAAAAGAAAGACGGACAATGATGGTAAGTGTCACCATTAAGAAAGCTCGACTTGTCGTTAAGATGTTTTCCGACAAGTTCAAGGAGTTGACTGCGATGAGACTTTCTCACTCGTAGCGATGCTAAAGAGTCTGTTGGAATTATATTAGCAGTTACTGCATGATTTATGAAATCTTGCAGATAGGATGTCAAATCATTGTTTCCTCGATGATATTCTTGAGGAAAGGTTGTATGTGATACAACCAAAAGGTTTTGTCAATCCTAATAGATGCTAACAAGTATGCAAAGCTCCAGCAATCCTTCTAAGGACTGGAGTAAGCATCTCGGAGTTGGAATATACGCTTTGATGAGATGATCAAAGATTTCGGGTTTATACAAAGTTTATGAGAAACTTGTATTTCCAAAGAAGTGAGTGGGAGCACTATAGCATTTCTAATGAGTATATGTTGTTGACATATTGTTGATCAGAAATGATGTAGAATTTCTGGAAAGCATATAGGGTTATTTGAAAAGTGTTTTTTCAATGGAAAACCTGGATTAAGCTACTTGAACATTGAGCATCAAGATCTATCGGGATAGATCAAAAACGATTAATAGTACTTTCAAATGAATACATACCATGACAAGATTTTGAAGGAGTACAAAATAGATCAGCAAAGAAGGAGTTCTTGGCTGTGTTAGTATTGAGTAAGACTCAAGACCTGACCACGGTAGAAGAGAGAGAAAGGACGAAGTGTTGGTTTACGTTGCAGAAAATTAAAATTTTCCTACGGTTTCACCAAGATCTATCTATGAGTTCATCTAAGCAACGAGTCAAGAAAGAGAGTTTGCATCTACATACCACTTGTAGATCGAGTACGGAAGCGTTCGAGGGAGTGGTGATGATGGAGTCGTTCCCAACGTGATTCCGATCACCGATGACCAAGTGCTGAAAGGACAGCACCTCCGTGTTCAACACACGTACGGGACGATGGCGTCTCCTCTGTCTTGATCCAGCAAGGATGAAGGAGAGGTTGAGGAAGACAACTCCAACGGCAGCACGACGGCGTGGTGCAGTTGGTACTGGCAGTTCTCGGCAGAGGCTTCGCCAAGCTTCAGCGGAGAAAGAGAGGTGTTGGGAGGGAGGGCTGCGCCTTCAATGGTGAGTGCAGCCTCCCCCACCCCTCTATTTATAGGAGGAGAGGGCAAGGGGCCGGCCATCTATGGGAAACCCTAGATGGGGGCGCCAAAGGGGAGGAGGGAGGGTGGCTTGCCCCCAAGCTAGGGGCGCCCCTTTAGGGTTTCCCTCCCATGCCCTAGCCGCATGGGCCTAGGTGGGAGGTGTGCCCAGCCCACCGGGGCTGGCTCCCTCTCCCACACAGCCCATGTGGCCCCCGGAGGGGTGGCCCCTCCGGTGGACCTCCGGAACCCTCCCTGTGGCCCGGTACATTACAGTATACCCCGAAACTTTCCGAGTCCGTTTAACCACTTTCCATATATAAATCTTTACCTCCGGACCATTCCGGAACTCCTCGTGACGTCAGGGATCTCATCCGGACTCGAACAACATTCGGTAGTCACATACTTGTCTTCCTAATAACCCTAGCGCCACCGAACCTTAGTGTGTAGACCCTACGGGTTCGGAGACATCTGAGACATGACCGAGACGACCTCGGTCAATAACCAACAGCGGGATCTGGATACCCATGTTGGCTCCCACATGTTCCTCGATGTTGTCATCGGATGAACCACGATGTCAAGGGTTCAAGCAACCCGTATGCTATTCCCTTTGTCGACGGTATGTTACTTGCGAGACTCGATCGTCGGTATCCCAATACCTCGTTTAGTCTCGTTACCGGCAAGTCACTTTACTCGCACCGTAATGCATGATCCGTGACCTGACACTTGATCACTTTGAGCTCAATATGATGATGCACTACCGAGTGGGCCCAGTGATACCTCTCCGTCACACGGAGTGACAAATCCTGTCTCGATCCGTGTCAACCCAATGACACTTTCGGAGATACCTGTAGTGCACCTTTATAGTCACCCGATTACGTTGTGACGTTTGATACACCCAAAGCACTCCTACGGTATCCGGGAGTTACACGATCTCATGGTCTAAGGAAGAGATACTTGACATTGGAAAAGCTCTAGCAAAGCGAACTACACGATCTTTGTGCTATGCTTAGAATTGGGTCTTGTCCATCACGTCATTCTCCTAATGGCGTGATCCGTTATCAATGACATCGATGTCCATAGTCAGAAACCATGACTATCTGTTGACCAACGAGCTAGTCTACTAGAGGCTTACTAGGGACGTATTGTAGTCTATGTATTCACACGTGTATTATGATTTCCGGATAATACAGCTTATAGCATGAATAAAAGACAATTATCATGAACAAGGAAATATAATAATAATGCTTTTATTATTGCCTCTAGGGCATATTTCCAACAGTCTCCCACTTGCACTAGAGTCAATAATATAGTTACATTGTGATGAATCGAACACCCATAGAGTTCGGTGTTGATCATGTTTTGCCATGAAGAGGTTTAGTCAGCGGATCTGCGACATTCAGATCCGTATGCACTTTACAAATTTCTATGTCTCCATCACGAACATTTTCACGGATGGAGTTGAAGCGACGCTTGATGTGCCTGGTCTTCTTGTGAAACCTGGGCTCCTTGGCAAGGGCAATAGCTCCAAAGTGTTGTCACAGAAGAGTTAGATCGGCCCCGACGCATTGGGTATGACTCCTAGGTCCGTGATGAACTCCTTCACCCAAATTGCTTCATGTGCTGCCTCCGAGGCTGCCATGTACTCCGCTTCACATGTAGATCCCGCCACGACGCTCGCTTGCAGCTGCACCAGCCATCGCTCCACCATTCAACATATACACGTATCCGGTTTGTGACTTAGAGTCATCAGATCGTGTCGAAGCTTAGCGTCGGCGTAACCCTTCTGACGAGCTCTTCGTCACCTCCATAAACGAGAAACATGTCCTTTGTCCTTTTCGGTACTTCAGGATATTCTTGACCGCTGTCCGGTGTTCCTTGCGGGATTACTTTGGTACCTTCCTACCAAACTTACGGCAAGGTTTACATCAGTCCAGTACACAGCATGGCATACATAATAGATCCTATGGCTGAAGCATAGGGATGACACTCATCTCTTCTTTATCTTTTGTCGTGGTCGGGCATTGAGCTGAGCTCAATTTCACACCTTGCAATCTGTGCAAGAACCCTTTCTTGGACTGATCCATTTTGAACTTCTTCAAAATCTTATCAAGGTATGTGCTTTGTGAAAGACCTATGAGGCGTCTCGATCTATCTCTATAGATCTTGATGCCTAATATATAAGCAGCTTCTCCAAGGTCCTTCATTGAAAAACATTTATTCAAGTAGGCCTTAATGCTGTCCAAGAATTCTATATCATTTCCCATCAAAAGTATGTCATCTACATATAATATGAGAAATGCTACTGAGCTCCCACTCACTTTCTTGTAAACGCAGGCTTCTCCATAAGTCTGCATAAACCCAAACGCTTTGATCATCTCATCAAAGCGAATGTTCCAACTCCGAGATGCTTGCACCAGCCCATAAATGGATCGCTGGAGCTTGCATACTTTGTCAGCATTCTTAGGATCGACAAAACCCTCCGGCTGCATCATATACAGCTCTTCCTTAAGATATCCGTTAAGGAACGCTGTTTTGACGTCCATCTGCCATATCTCATAATCATAGTATGCGGCAATTGCTAACATGATTCGGACGGACTTAAGCTTCGCTACGGGAGAGAAAGTCTCATCGTAGTCAATCCCTTTAACTTGCCGATAACCCTTAGCGACAAGTCGAGCTTTATAGATGGTGACATTACCATCTGCGTCCGTCTTCTTCTTAAAGATCCATTTGTTTTCTATCGCTCGCCGATCATCGGGCAAGTCTGTCAAAGTCCACACTTTGTTTTCATACATGGATTCTATCTCGGACTTCATGGCTTCTAGCCATTTGTTGGAATCTGGGCCCGCCATTGCTTCTTCATAGTTCGAAGGTTCACCGTTGTCTAACAACATGATTTCCGTGACAGGGTTGCCGTACCACTGCAGTGCGGGCGTGTCCTAGTGGACCTCTGGTTCAAGAGCAACTTGATCCGAGTACCTTGATCATCATCATGAATTTCCTCTTCGTTGGTGTAGGCATCACAGAACATTTTCCGAGCTGCACTACTATCCTGTTCAAGAGGTAGTACTTCATCGAGTTCTACTTTCCTCCCACTTACTTCTTTCGAGAGAAACTCTTTTCCGAGAAAGAATCCGTTCTTGGCAACAAAGATCTTTCCCTCGGATCTTAAGTAGAAGGTATACCCTACGGTTTCCTTAGGGTATCCTATGAAGACGCATTTTCCGACTTGGGTTGGAGCTTTTCAGTTGAAGTTTCTTGACATAAGCATCGCATCCCCAAACTTTTAGAAACGACAGCTTAGGTTTCTTCCCAAACCATAATTCATACGGTGTCGTCTCAACGGACTTAGAAGGTGCCCTATTTAAAGTGAATGTAGCTGTCTCTAGAGCGTATCCCCAAAATGATAGCGGTAAATCGGTAAGAGACATCATAGATCGCACCATATCTAATAGAGTGCGATTACGACGTTCGGACACACCGTTAGGCTGAGGTGTTCCAGGCGGCGTTAGTTGTGAAACGATTCCACATTTTCTTAAGTGTGTACCAAATTCGTGACTTAAATATTCTCCTCCACGATCCGATCGTAAGAATTTTATCTTTCGGTCACGTTGATTCTCTACTTCATTCTGAAATTCCTTGAACCTTTCAAAGGTCTCAGACTTGTGTTTCATCAAGTAGACATACCCATATCTACTCAAGTCATCGTGAGAGTGAGAACATAACGATATCCTCCATGAGCCTCAACGCTCATTGGACCGCATACATCGGTATGTATGATTTCCAACAAGTTGGTTGCTCGCTCCATTGTTCCGGAGAACGGAGTCTTGGTCATCTTGCCCATGAGGCATGGTTCGCATGTGTCAAATGATTCATAATCTAAAGACTCCAAAAGTCCATCAGCATGGAGCTTCTTCATGCGCTTGACACCAATGTGACCAAGGCGGCGAGTGCCACAAGTATGTGGGACTATCGTTATCAACTTTACATCTTTTGGTATTCACGCTATGAACATGTGTAATACTACGCTCGAGATTCATTAAGAATAAACCATTGACCATCGGAGCATGACCATAAAACATATCTCTCATATAAATAGAACAACCATTATTCTCGGATTTAAATGAGTAGCCATCTCGCATTAAACGAGATCCAGATACAATATTCATGCTCAAACTTGGCACCAAATAACAATTATTAAGGTTCATAACTAATCCCGTAGGCAAATGAAGAGGTAGTGTGCCGACGGCGATCACATCGACTCTGGAACCATTCCCGACGCGCATCGTCACCTCGTCCTTCGCCAGTCTCCGCTTATTCCGCAGCTCCTTTGTGAGTTACAAATATGAGCAATGGCACGGTATCAAATACCGGGAGTTACTACGAGTCTTGGTAAGGTACACATCAATTACATGTATATCAAATATACCTTTGGTGTTGCCGGCCTTCTTGTCCGCTAAGTATTTGGGGCAGTTCCGCTTCGATGACCCTTCCCTTGCAATAAAAGCACTCAGTCTCGGCTTGGGTCCATTCTTTGACTTCTTCCGGCAACTTGCTTACCGGCGCGGCAACCTCCTTGCCGTCCTTCTTGAAGTTCTTCTTACCCTTGCCCTTCTTGAACTTAGTGGTCTTATTGACCATCAACACTTGATGTTCTTTCTTGATTTCAACCTCGGTGACTTCAGCATAGAGAATACTTCAGAATGGTCTTTACCATCCCCTGCATATTGTAGTTCATCACAAAGCTCTTGTAGCTTGGTGGGAGCGGATGGAGGATTCTGTCAATGACCGCCTCATCGGGGAGGTTAATATTCATTTGGGTCATACGGTTGTGCAACCTGCACATCTTGAGAATGTGCTCACCGATGTAACTATTTTCCTCCATCTTACAACTATAGAACTTGTCGGAGATGTCATATCTCTCGACCCGGCGTGAGCTTGGAAAACCAGTTTCAGCTCTTGAACATCTCATATGCTCCGTGATGCTCAAAAGCGCTTTTGGAGCCCGGTTCTAAGTCGTAAAGCATGCTGCCTTTGAACGAGGGAGTAATCATCAAGACGAGACTGCCAAGCATTCATAATGTCTTGGTTCTCTGGGACGGAGCGTCACCTAGCGGTCCTTCTAGGACATATTGTTTCTGGCAGCTATGAGGATGATCCTCAAGTTCGGACCCAGTCCATATAGTTGCTGCCGTCATCTTTCAGCTTGGTTTTCTAGGAGCAGCGTTGAAGTTCAAGTTGACATGGCGTTGGCCATTTGATCTACAAGACATATCATTCAAAAGTTTTAGACTAAGTTCATGATAATTAAGTTCATATAATCAAATTATTTAAATGAACTCCCACTCAGATTAGACATCCCTCTAGTCATCTAAGTGATACACGATCCGAGTCGACTAGGCCGTGTCCGATCATCACGTGAGACGGACTAGTCATCGTCGGTGAACATTCTCATGTTGATCGTATCTTCTATACGACTCGTGTTCGACCTTTCGGTCTCCGTGATCCGAGGCCATGTCTCGTACATGCTAGGCTCGTCAAGTTAACCCTAAGTGTTTTGCGTGTGTAAATCTGTCTTACACCGTTGTATGTGAGCGTAAGAATCCATCACACCGATCATCACGTGGTGCTTAGAAGCGACGAACTTTAGCAACGGTGCACAGTTAGGGGAGAACACTTCTTGAAATTGTTGTAAGGGATCATCTTATTTACTACTGTCGTTCTAAGTAAACAAGATGTACAAACATAATAAACATCACATGCAATTATATAGTAGTGACATGATATGGCCAATATCATAAAACTCCATTGATCTCCATCTTCGGGCTCCATGATCATCTTGTCACGGCATGGCACCATGATCTCCATCATCATGATCTCCATCATCGTGCCTCCATGAAGTTGTCACGCCAACGACTACTTCTACTACTATGGCTAAACGTGTTTTAGCAATAAAGTAAAGTAAGTTACATGGCTTTCTTCAATGACACGCAGGTCATACAAAAATAAAGACAACTCCTATGGCTCCGCCAGTTGTCATACTCATCGACATGCAAGTCGTGATTCCTATTACAAGAACATGATCTCATACATCACAATATGTCATTCATCATTCATCACAACTTGGCCATATCACATCACATGTCAATTGCTGCAAAAACAAGTTAGGCGTCCTCTAATAGTTGTTGCATCTTTTACGTGGCTGCAATTGGGTTCTAGCAAGAACGTTTTCTTACCTACGAATAACCTGGCGTGATCTTGTCAACTTCTATTTACCCTTCATAAGGACCCTTTTCATCGAATCCGCTCCAACTAAGGTGGAGAGGCGGACACCCGCCAGCCACCTTATGCAACTAGTGCATGTTAGTCGGTGGAACCGGTCTCACGTAGCGCGCACGTAAGGTTGGTCCGGGCGCTTCATCCCACAATACCGCGGAAGCAAGATAAGATTAGTAGCGGCAAGTAAGTTGACAAGATCACGCCCACAACTAAATTGTGTTCTACTCGTGCAAAGAGAACTACGCATAGACCTAGCTCATGATGCCTTTGTTGGTTTGCGTTGCAGAAAATTAAAATTTTCCTACGGTTTCACCAAGATCTATCTATGAGTTCATCTAAGCAACGAGTCAAGAAGAGAGAGTTTGCATCTACATACCACTTGTAGATCGAGTACGGAAGCGTTCGAGGGAGTGGTGATGATGGAGTCGTTCCCAACGTGATTCCGATCACCGATGACCAAGTGCTGAAAGGACAGCACCTCCGTGTTCAACACACGTACGGGACGATGGCGTCTCCTCCGTCTTGATCCAGCAAGGATGAAGGAGAGGTTGAGGAAGACAACTCCAACGGCAGCACGACGGCGTGGTGCAGTTGGTACAGCAGTTCTCCGACAGGGCTTCGCCAAGCTCGCGCGGAGAAAGAGAGGTGTTGGGGAGGGGAGGGGTTGCGCCTTCAATGGTGAGTGCAGCCCTCCCCCCCACCCCTCTATTTATAGGAGGAGAGGGCAAGGGGGGGCCGGCCATCTAGGGGAAACCCTAGATGGGGCGGCGGCAAAGGGAGGAGGGAGGGTGGCTTGCCCCCAAGCTGAGGCGCGCCTTTGGGTTCCCTCCCATGCCCTAGCCACATGGGCCTAGGTGGGGAGGTGCGCCCAGCCCACCGGGGCTGGCTCCTCTGCCACACAGCCCATGTGGCCCCCGGAGGGGTGGCCCCTCCGGTGGACCTCCGGAACCCTCCGGTGGCCCCGTACATTACAGTATACCCCAAACTTTCCCGAGTCCGTTTAACCACTTTCCATATATAAATCTTTACCTCCGGACCATTCCGGAACTCCTCGTGACGTCTGGGATCTCATCCGGGACTCCGAACAACATTCGGCAGTCACATACTTGTCTTCCTAATAACCCTAGCGTCACCGAACCTTAAGTGTGTAGACCCTACGGGTTCGGGAGACATGCAGACATGACCGAGACGACCTCAGGTCAATAACCAACAGCGGGATCTGGATACCCATGTTGGCTCCCACATGTTCCTCGATGTTGTCATCGGAAGAACCACGATGTCAAGGGTTCAAGCAACCCCGTATTCTATTCCCTTTGTCAGACGGTATGTTACTTGCCCGAGACTCGATCGTCGGTATCCCAATACCTCGTTTAGTCTCGTTACCGGCAAGTCACTTTACTCGCATCCGTAATGCATGATCCGTGACCGGACACTTGATCACTTTGAGCTCAATATGATGATGCACTACCGAGTGGGCCCGGTGATACCTCTCCGTCACACGGAGTGACAAATCCTGTCTCGATCCGTGTCAACCCAATGAGACACTTTCGGAGATACCGTAGTGCACCTTTATAGTCACCCGATTCGTTGTGACGTTTGATACACCCAAAGCACTCCTACGGTATCCGGGAGTTACACGATCTCATGGTCTAAGGAAGAGATACTTGACATTGGAAAAGCTCTAGCAAAACGAACTACACGATCTTTGTGCTATGCTTAGAATTGGGTCTTGTCCATCACATCATTCTCCTAATGACGTGATCCCGTTGTCAATGACATCTGATGTCCATAGTCAGGAAACCATGACTATCTGTTGACCAACGAGCTAGTCTACTAGAGGCTTACTAGGGACGTATTGTAGTCTATGTATTCACACGTGTATTATGATTTCCGGATAATACAGTTATAGCATGAATAAAAGACAATTATCATGAACAAGGAAATATAATAATAATGATTTTATTATTGCCTCTAGGGCATATTTCCAACACGAAGGTCAACCCCTATGCTTTAGACGTAGGCTCTAAAGTATGCTGTGATGTGTACCGCACCTGAAGTGTGCCTTGCCATGAGTCGGTCAAGGGGTACAAGTGTGATCAAGGAATGGATCACATGACAGTGGTCAAACTTATCCTTAGTAACTAGTTGACTAAGGAATTTTCTCGATTATGGAGGTGGTAAAAGAGTTCGTCGTAAAGGGTTACGTCGATGCAAACTTTGACACTAATCTGGATGACTCTGCCTAGTAAACCGGATTCGCATAGTAGAACAGTTATTTGGAATAGCTCCAAATAGAGCGTGGTAGCTGCATCTAGGAGATGACATAGAGATTTGCAAAGCACACACGGATCTGAAAGGTTCAGATCCGTTGACTAATAACCTCTCTCAAGCTTAGATATGATCAAACCCCATGGGTGTCGATTCATTGCAATCACATAGTGATGTGAACTAGATTATTGACTCTAGTGCAAGTGGGAGACTGTTGGAAATATGCCCTAGAGGCAATAATAAAATGATTATTATTGTATTTCCTTATTCATGATAATTGTCTATTATTCATGCTATAATTGTATTGACCGAAAACCGCAATGCATGTGTGAATACATAGACCACAACATGTCCCTAGTGAGCCTCTAGTTGACTAGCTCGTTGATCAACAGATGGTTATGGTTTCCTGACCATGGGCATTGGATGTCATTGATAACGGGATCACATCATTAGGAGAATGATGTGATGGACAAGACCCAATCCTAAGCATAGCACAAGATCGTATAGTTCGTTTGCTAAAGCTTTTCTAATGTCAAGTATCATTTCCTTAGACCATGAGATTGTGTAACTCCCCGATACCGTAGGGGTGCTTTGGTGTACCAAACGCCACAACGAATCGGGTGGCTATAAAGGTGCACTACGGTATCTCCGAAAGTGTCTGGGTTCGCATTAATCGAAATCGGATTTGTCACTCCGCATGACGGAGAGGTATCTCCGCCCACTCGGTAATGCATCATCATAATGAGCTCAATGTGACTAAGTAGTTAGTCACGGATCATGCATTATGGAACGAGTAAAGTGACTTGCGGGTAACGAGATTGAACGAGGTATTGGGATACCGACGATTGAATCTCGGGCAAGTAACATACCGATTGACAAAGTGAATTGCATACGGGATTGCTTGAATCCTTGACATCGTGGTTCATCCGATGAGATCATCGTGGAACATGTGGGAGCCAATACGGGTATCCAGATCCCGCTATTGGTTATTGGCCGGAGAGGTGTCTCGGTCATGTCTGCATGGTTCTCGAACCCGTAGGGTCTACACACTTAAGGTTCGGTGACACTAGAGTTGTTATGGGAAATAGTATGTGGTTACCGAAGGTTGTTCGGAGTCCCGAATGAGATCCCGGACATGACGAGGAGCTCTGGAATGATCCAGAGGTGAAGATCGGTATATTGGACGAAGGGTATTGCAGTCCAGAATTGTTCTGGGGGTACCAGGTGATGACCAGCGTGCCCGGAAAGGGTTTCGGAGGCCCCGGCAAGCGTTGGGGGACTTATGGGCCAAGGGGAGGGGGCACATCAGCCCACTAAGGGCTGGCGCCTCCCACCCCATCTCACGTAACCGGGAGAGGTGGGGCGCCACCCCTAGGGCAGCCGCCCCTCCCGGCTTGGGGGCAAGTTTCCTAGGGGTGGGCGCCCAAACCCATCTAGGGTTTCCCCCGTGGCCGCCGCCTCCCCTAGGGAACCCTAGGCGCCTCCCTCCTCCCTTCCCCTATATATAGTGAGGGAGAGAGGGCAGCCGCACCCTTCCCTTGGCGCAACCCTCTCCCTCCTCCAACACCTCCTCCTCCTCCGTAGTGCTTGGCGAAGCCCTGCCGGAGAACCACGAGCTCCATCACCACCACGCCGTCGTGTTGTCGGAGTTCTCCCTCAACTTCTCCTCTCCCCTTGATGGATCAAGAAGGAGGAGACGTCCCCGGGCTGTACGTGTGTTGAACGCGGAGGCGCCGTTGTTCGGTGCTTAGATCGGAATCAACCGCGATCTGAATCGCTACGAGTATGACTCCTTCATCCGCGTTCTTGTAACGCTTCCGCTTAGCGATCTTCAAGGGTATGAAGGTGCACTCCCTCTCTCTCTCTCGTTGCTAGTCTCTCCATGGATTTATCTTGGTGACGCGTAGAAAATTTTGAATTTCTGCTACGTTCCCCAACAGATACATCCATTTTGCATAATGTCTGCCTACTGTTATTTATAATGTTTTTATGCATAATAATGCTTTTTGGAGTAATTCTAATGCCTTTTCTCTCATAATATGCAAGGTACACACAAAGAGGGAGAATTCCGGCAGCTGGAAATCTGGACCTGGAAAAGCTACGTCAGGCCACCTATTCTACACAACTCCAAACAAGCTGAAACATCATGAAGAATTTTTATGGAATATTTGAATATTATTGGAGGAAATAAGTACCAGAGGGGGCCCGCCAGGTGGGCACAACCGACCTGGGCGCGCCAGGGAGCCCAGGCGCGCCCTGGTGGGTTGTGCTCACCAGGCCCACCTTTGGTGCCCATCTTCTGGTATATAAGTCATTTTGACCTAGAAAAAATAAGGAGAGGACTTTTGAGATGAAGCGCCGCCGTCTCGAGGCGAAACTTGGGCAGGAACACTTTTGCCCTCCGGCGGAGCGATTCCGCCAGGGAACTTCCCTCCCAGAGGGGGAAATCATCGTCATCATCATCACCAACAACTCTCCCATCTTGGAGAGGGCAATCTCCGTCAACGTCTTCAACAACACCATCTCCTCTCAAACCCTAGTTCATCTCTTGTGTTCAATCTTTGTACCGGAACTATAGATTGATGCTTGTGGGTGACTAGTAGTGTTGATTACATCTTGTAGTTGATTACTATATGGTTTATTTGGTGGAAGATTATATGTTCAGATCCAATATGCTATTTAATACCCCTTTAATCTTGAGCATGATTATCATTTGTGAGTAGTTACTTTTGTTCTTGAGGTCACGGGAGAAATCATGTTGCGAGTAATCATGTGAACTTGATATGAGTTCGATATTTTGATAGTATGCATGTTGTGATTCCCTTAGTGGTGTCATGTGAACGTCGACTACATGACACTTCATCATATTTGGGCCTAAGGAAATGCATTGTGAAGTAGTTATTAGATGATGGGTTGCGAGAGTGACAAAAGCTTAAACCCTAGTTTATGCGCTATTCCGTAAGGGGCCGATTGGACCCAAAAGTTTAATGCTATGGTTAGAATTTATTCTTAATACTTTTCTCGTAGTTGCGGATACTTGCGATGGGGTTAATCATAAGTAGGAGGTTTGTTCAAGTAAGAACAACACCTAAGTACTGGTCCACCCACATATCATATTATCAAAGTAGCGAACACAAACCGAATCAACATGGTGAAAGTGACTAGATAAAATTCCCGTGTACCCTCAAAAACGCTTGGCTTATTATAAGAGACTGTTTTGGCCTGTCCTTTGCCTCAAAAGGATTGGGCTACCTTGCTGCACTTTTGTTACTACTATCATTACTTGCTCGTTACAAATTATCTTGCTATCAAACTACTCCGTTACTTACAGTTTCAGCACTTGCACACATTAACTTGCTGAAAACCACTTGTCATTTTCTTTTACTCCTCGTTGAGTTCGACACTCATACTTATCGAAAAGAGCTACAATTGATCCTCTATACTTGTGGGCCATCATCCCAGCAATCATGGAGGAAAAGAGAAAATCCTCACCAGAGGACCCTAAAAATAATTGAAAGGGCGTGTTTTCCTAGCATTTTTACTCTTTTGCCAACTGTGTTGCTAATGATGGTGTTATCTGAAATAATTCAAAGGGCATGTTTTTCCTGGTATTTTCTATTTTTTTTAATCTGGTTTTCCTTTTCTTTTGCCAACTAGATTACTAATGATGACGTTATTATTTAAAATACACAATTATAAATATTAAGCCCAACAAGTTGTTCTCCTCCACATTAGTTTTGTGTGGGAATTGGACGCAACTACAATTGAAAGGACACTATTATGAATTAATACATGTTTATGAATTTTCATGCATTTTGTGTAGATTTACTGTCATGTATTAATTACTAATACCTGATTTCTCATAAGGACAATTGTTTATGCCACCAGTTATGCATATTTTCGTGCCACTATCTTTGAAAATCCATTACTAAGTTATATGTGATGATATTCTTTTAAGTATAATAAAGAGGAAGACCTGCATCAACCGATACAAGAAGTCTCTCCTCCCATTGAACACACATTGCTGGAAGGCTTGAAATACATTCAGAAAAATGTTAGCACCAATGTCAAGTATAGGACTTGAACCTTGGTGGATTGAGATATCACTGACAATTACTTCATACACGACACATCCTCAGCTGACGTGCGAATGACCAAGCAATCCACCATGTATTAGCATTTACCAATGGCGCCTACATGCTATCGTGCTAAAATCGTCTGGGCTTCATCGTCCGTGTAGCAACGCTGATACCACTATCTTTCTAACCATCAAATCACAAGTTCTGCTATGCCTAGACAGGTGCCACGAAAAGGAAGAGTATTAAAGAGAATATTTTCAAGGAAAGGAAACTTTAATTGTCTTAAACAAAGTAAGATCTTACAAGTAACATGTGCGGTTCTGGAGACAAAAGTGTTGAGATGCTGCCCGTCTTACATGTATTGAAATGTAAGCAACTAATCTCACATGTCTAGCCTGTAACTAACTACCCATTTTCATGCCTCTATATAGGGCAAAAGAATCTAGTATTACTGATTAAACTGAACTGCCTCTGCATGTGTTAGCTGTTACTCCTGAAAGGTTCATCATACTTTAAAACTCCTGAAAGACAATTGCTCATCTTCTATCCACAAGCAAATGATTGTATGATGATTGACTATCCGAAGAGAAATACACAAATTGCAATATACAACAAATATATCTGAACTATCTGGATTATGTACTAATCATTGAGAGACTTAGCTGGACATTTGCCCTTTGTTGAGTGCTTGCTCATTGGCCTGAGGATAATTCCGTGAACCAAACCACAGCTGGCGATGCGATGCGACGGGTTTATGTGGACTTTCGGAGCAGGTAAGGGGTCACATTAGTTTCCCTTTCTCTTTTGACCTGTATTTCCTCTTCCACCTATAGCTAGTGTAAACTGCATGCATACACAAGCGTATGGAGACTACACAACTACTCCTACTACTAACCAGTGTGTAGCATTGTAACAAGGTAGCAGAGAGTGACACACGATCTACCAGGGATACGCCTGCTCACAAAGAAAAATGACATCTACAGTCCAAAGATAAACGACTTCCAATTAGATTTCCAGAGCATGACTGGTCGTCCCGGAGGAGATGGCGATGGAAAACGTTTTGAGCTAATTAGGTCGGAATCATGACCATGGTAGAGCCCGCAGGAAGATAATGATTTGCTAAGCAACCAAATCAAATAATTATGTCTGCAGGGGGAGGGGATGATTGCCTGGCCCGGGTCCAATTACACCAGTAATGATGATAGCTAAGCCACCCTGCCCTGAACTTGCATGAACTCCAGATGGTTGGAAGTTGGAACCGGCGGCAAGTTTGTGATGGACCGATGATGCCCAAATTTTCGGCCAACCTCCCCATGATGGGGATCGATCCGGTGCAAGTATGCTTTTCTCTTTTGCAAATGTGCAGGTATCCACTGGAACTGGGGCTTTGCCTTTCCCTGTACTCCATGTACACCCATACCATACGTGCCGTCTGCCGCGGCTCCGGCCGACTGGTGCTGGCGCACCACCTACCGGCTGCAGGAGGTGACGGCGATCTGGCTCCAGCATGCACCAAAGCAAAAGAGTGTACTTAGTATACATGTGTGTGTATGTATACAGTCACCGCCACTGTGCAGTTTAGTTTTTTTATTATGCTGAAGTAGATATATGAAGTGGAGAGCCCCATGTCGCAGGTACAGGCCACGCTTGCCGCTTGATGACGGCGTACGTATTATGGTGCGTACGCGAGATAGCTCAAGAGGTGCTACAACATGTACAAAACGACGTATGTACTCCCTCCGTTCGAAAAAACTTATTCTAAGCTTATTTTTTAAATAGATGTATCTAACACTAATTTGATGCTAATACATCCACTTAAGGAATAAGCTTTTTCAAATGGGGGGAGTACGTACGTAGGGCACACAGACACCAGGAGTGAGTGCAGTGGCGAGATGTGTCCTTAGCATTTCGCAGTTAGATTAGTTCTTCAGAAGAGTACTACGAGTTAGATTAATAATTGAATAATGCCTGGTGCATTGTTTCGGGGGGTACCAGTCGACCGTCAGCAGATAAAAGCGGTGACGGGGAGCATCGCTTCGCGCGTCAACTGTGCACATCGATGAGTGATGAAGTAGTGTTATTGACTCCAGTTTTGTCCTGCCTTTGCTAGCTTGCAGGGACAGGCAATAGAGCACCGAACAAAAACCTGATAAACCTGGGAGATAAAATAAACTTTATAAAAATGCACGAAATAAACATGTGTAGCTAGGTAGTACTAGTACTTGTTGCATATGTTCATTGCTCTGGAGTCAGGCTACTTTTGCTCGTGAACTCTGACGAGTTATTATGGCCTATGGGGGTTGGTTCGTTTGACCATGGTGTGCACTCGCACTGCACTGCACTGTGGTGTACTGTGGCGTAGATATATCAGTGTGACGGGATTTAAATTCATTGCAAGAGGGACCATGTGGAATCAATCTCTGGTTCACACTTGACACCAGCGACTCAGCTCATGTCTCATCATGGCAAGGGCAAGAGCAGCAGTAACAGTCCTTGCGGCAGAGACCCCTAACCTTTCTGCTCTGCCTGTACGAATCCACATGTGACTGCGCGCTTACTTTCGGATGAAGAAAAACATGACATCAAGGGGGCCAAAATCGGAACTGAGAGTGAAGTAGGAGTAATTAGAACAATCAATGCGTCATCATGTGTGCAGTGCAGAGGGAAAACATGGCAGCACCTGGAGTTTGTGAGCGTACTTGATTCACTGTGACGAGCCTCAAAAGAGAGGCACATGCGAGCCTAGATCCAGCGCGTTGCTTAAGCCAACTTTACACAAATAAAAACTCTGAACTCGATGGCTTTTTCCTCTTAGTTTTATTTGGTTGACCTCAAAGCGTCACATGAGCGGCGTACTGTGCATGTGAGTTTTGCAGAGGCTCAGATTCATTCCTGGAATCAGTATTATAGATATACAGCTCCAGCGCAAAAGATCCATTCATTCGTTCATTCATTCATATCTGCAGCATCCCTTCCATGCAGGAAAACATGTTCAGTCCACTCTCTCTGCTCGCTGCCTAACGGTCGGCACGGCGCGCAAACTGTCAATCGGCACCAAGATTTATTTAGAATCGTAATGGATTCCTCATCTCACCGCTTATTTTGTCACCATTATCAGTGTGTGAAACCCGGACCCGTCCACTACCGGATGGACGGCCCAGATGGGGCGCGTTCGGGCCGCGGTGCACGTGACGTGGACCACCGGGTTGGCTGCGAGTGTGGCTTGCAATCTACGGTGTCAGCGAAAGCGGTCCATAATATGGTGGCGTTTGGCGTGGCCGGGCGCCCTTTTCGGCATTGTTTCTACGTAGCCCCACACCGTTCAAAGTGCTGGATGCCTCACACCCATCCCCATGGATTTGATGGGAGTGTATCACCAACGTACTCCCTCCGTCCGGAAATACTTATCATTAAAATAAATAAAAAGGAATGTATCTAGACGTATTTTAGTTTAAGATACATCTCTTTTTATCCATTTTAATGACAAGTATTTTCGGACGGAGGGAGTACATACGTAGTACCACTCAAGTTTCAAATCAATCATGCGTACATCTGTCTCACAAATCCACACCAAGTATCATGTTTACAGTAAGCACTAAAGTTTATGTTTACGGAAATGTTAAAAATATGGCGTCGGATTTTTGATGCTAAAAATTTGACGATAATATTTGTCATGCGAAAATACGCAAAATTAACATGCTTTGTGTATAGGATTTCCATGTTTTACAGTGAAAATTGCCGCGTAGTGTAAAAATTTGTCAGAACAAATTGTCATGCGCGGACCCTCTAACCGCCCGCATACTTTCGGATCACGCGGTCCGAAGGTGTTGTGATGCCCAACACGAGCTTGTATTAGTCCACTTGGTGGTCTAGACATACTTTTTCCTGCAAACCGGAGACGAACTGGGGGCTTTGAGGGTGGACCGATGTCACGCCCGCGTCTGATTGCCTTGGCCCACCAAAACAACCCTCTCTCGCCTGCGCGTGCTTCCCGCCTTGCGCCAGCTGCCTGCATTCACGCAGCTGGAGAGCGGTCGCTCCGCATTGATGCTGGCGCAGAAGGAACGCGACCTCTCACCGCGGGCCTTAAAATGGTGCGCCGGCTAAGAAAGTACCTGCTATTTAAACGATTCCAGACGCCGGGCAAAAATCACACCACACTCCACTCCCATCTCCTACTTGCACCATTTTCTCCACAATCTCCATGGCATTCGACGAGCAGGAAGACGAGTTCTCTGGCACAAAAGTCATCTGGGTGGCCCGTCGAGCCCGTCGGATACGAGCCAAGGAACTCTCTGCTCCACCTTCCTCGACGCTCTAGGTCGTTGCAGGCCAGCTCACAGAGGCAGAAGCTTCAAGCTGGCGCGTTGTTCAGCAACCTGCCGCTCCAAATCAGCTCGCCGAGGAGTGGCGAGTTGCTCCAGACATGCACGCAGGGGACCACAGCAGCACATGCATCATGGCTGCCGTGGACGACGCCGTGTCGCACTACACCTTTCGTGCCTGTGATCGCGCCATTCACCTTCAACTTTTGCGTAACCGCGCCCTATCGGCAAAGAAAGAAGCCGGCTTCACGGAGATCAAGGAGGCAGCCTCCAGCACATCCGCACCCACCGCCATCATCGAGGAGAAGTAGAACATGGGAGGCTGCCGTCGGTTGGGTCCCATGAAGGCCATCGCCGAGGCGAAGTAGGCGTACACAGCCGGTGTCTTGCCCGGTCGCAGGCCACTGTCTTCCCCTTCCCCTCTGGCTGAAGCACATCCCGGCGGTTCCACTCCGATAAGCAGTGCTGCCGAACATGGGGAAGCGAGCCGTCTTTTGCGCGAAAGCATATACCTCCGGGGCTTACTGCAGTCGGATGAGCGGGCTGCCGAACATGAGGAAACAACGGAGTTCCGCCGCTGCCGACCATAGAGTAGTCAAGGATATCCGTGTCGTGGGAATGGATATCCGCCGGCAACGCCCGTAGACTAGTGTTACTTTAGTACGGTGCAGTTTTTAGTTACAAAATGTCAAAAAAAATAATGAATTTCGTTTAGTTTATATGAAATCGGTCGTGTTTGCACGAGTTTCGTTCGGTTAAACAGTGGTGGAAATGTATGCGGGCGGCACTGGATGACCGGCTTCCGCATCAGTGTCCGTGGACTGATCCACAGTCCGGCGGATAGATGTCGGAGCAAATTTATGGGTTAGCGTTGTAGATGCCCTAACCGACATACGTTCGACCGTGATCCATAAGTTTATCATAATGGTTTAACCACACATTTCCTCGGATAAGTTTGCTCTATACACAAAGGACAAAAGGTGCCACATAGGAAGGAGTATATCTTTTGAATAACCCAGCTACACATCCTGACACTTTACAACGCAATATGACCATACTAATCGTTGCCAGCATATTCCAAGCGTGCACCAACTGCTTCACGTGAAACCCCGTACGGCACAGTAAAAGCAGAACACACATGAAAAATTACAGTAAAAAAGAAACCCGGATACGTACGACGACAAAAGCTCAGATTTTGTCACCGCATTTCACCGACAAAACGCTCTCGGAAACGAACAGAGAGAAGAGGGCAAAACTGTTGATCAAACCGGATCGAGAAAACAGCTGTAGTTTTTCTGTCCGTTGCTCCTCCTCATCAGTTCCCAGTTCGCAACTCCTCATCACATCGCGTGCACGCGCGCCCCTGCGCTTCTCGCGTTTCACGCGCAACTCCCCGCCCCGTCGTCGTCTTCTCCAACCTCTCGCCCGCCTTATCACCACCTCGCTCTCTTTTCCCTTTTGTATGCGCTCTTACCAACTGCACCGGACTCAACTGAGATCCATATATAACCAGGCAACCACCGCTGCCCCTCCTCTACAGCCGAGGGGTGCCGTGCCGCGAGGAGAGAGAAGAGGAAGGGTTGGTGGTTGCGAATACCAGGAGGCCGCTGGGCATTGGGCTTGGGATTCTCGGTCCTTTCGCCAGGACAGCAGGACCAAGGAGGTGAGAGGACGACGGGTACAGTGGGAGGGCGCTGCCGAGGTGTCCCCCTAGCCGCTTCCTCTTTCTCCTCCGTCTTCTCGGGGAGAGAGGAGATGGGCGAGACGGCCATGGCCGGGTACGGGCTGGACAGGCCGGCGCGGTGCAGCGTCAGCTTCGACACGCCGTGCGGCTCCCTGCTGCGCGAGCTCGAGGTGCGTCCCTCTCCCAGTCCCAGAAGCAAATGCGGCCTCTGTCTGCGGCATCCTTTGCTTGATTTACTGCTTGTTCTCTGCTTTTTCATGAGGATTTGGGAGGTTTGGAAGACGCCGGTTTCTTGATTTACTTGCTTGTTCCAACCATGTCGCCAGTCCTGTCATGGTTTCAGGAACTCTGAAATTTTGTAGTGTGTTGCTAGTTGCAGATTTTGAGCCGTCTGGATTTGATTGATGCATTTAATTTGCCCGCGTTTTTTCAAAGATAAAGACGAGGACGATGTTTCCCCAGGATTGTTCATAAAAGCCCAATTGTTTTCTTGTTTTCTTCAGTTGCAAGCTTCTGGTATTCTCCCCCATAAAAAGGTTGCAAATTTTTAAAGAGTATGTAGTAAGATTTTCAGAACAGCAGTGGGAATCTGTTGCTTCCGTTTACAGTTTCCTTTCAGCTTTAGGTGGAACTTTTCATTTACCGTCGGGTTTTCTGAATCTTGGGAGGTGAAGGAGACAGAGAGATCTACTTGTCCTTCCCACTTGAACTGTTTGAGGTGAAAGGGGCTTAAAAATAGCACTGCTTCAATCCCAATGATTGAAGCCACTGCCTGCTGTAGCACCAGAAAGCAGAATAATTTTATGCTTGCTAGTACAATCTCAAGTTACCTATTATTACTCGATATTCCTACAAGCATAACAAAGCACTAAGCATGCTTAAGTTGAAAATCATAACTGGGAAGGTTTTTTTTAATAATTACTCCCTCCGTTCCAAAATAGATGACTCAACTTTATACTAACTTTAGTATAAAATTAGTACAAAGTTGAGTCATCTACTTTAGAACGGCGGGAGTACCTATTATGGACTTTTTATGCAACCTTCTGATGCCGCAAAAGAAAATAAAAAAAAATCCTGTGTTCCCAATTTATTAGGAGGTATGAGAAAAAAAGGAAATAGAATAGGCCTGGAAGGTTGAAGGTCAAGCAATCAGCTTCGTGTTCAACATTCAACAGAAGTCCTGCCAGAGTGCCAGTAGGGTCTTTTGGTTGCTTGTGGTGTTCTGTTCCATGCACTAAAACGTGGGTGTAGCACCAGATAAAATTTTGTTTATTTTGATTTTAATGATGTAGACGTTATTTGATTATCATAGATACTATTAGGTACTGTCAGACACTTACTTTCTTATAAATATTACACACTCAGATTCTATTTTTGCATTGTTTCTGTTCCTCATGTTTGATTATCTGACACATGACTTCCTTCTTAGCAAATATGGACAGAGATCGGGGAGCGCGAACAATATAAAGATCGGATGTTCCAAGAACTCGAGGCGGAGTGTATGCGTGTGTATCGTCGGAAGGTCGACAGTGCTAATGCTGACAGAAGCCAGCTCCGCCAGTCAGTGATGGCCAAAGAAGCAGAGCTTAAAGCTTTAGTGGCTTCAATAGGTGAAAATACTACAGAATTTAAGGTATATACATATCCTGTTGTAATCTCTAATTTCTTCTCTTACGCAAGGCCTCTAACCAATGGACCTTCTTGAATATGAACACGTTTGTCATGTTATTCTAAGTGTTGATTTGTTTACAAAGACTTAGATATTGGTAGTTCATTGGGTACAACAAGTAATGAAATCGTTATTGATGTCATGCTGCACCTTGTGCAGAATATATCGTATCCGGCAGTTTGGCTGTCATTTTTAAGCTATTGATGATAAGATGTGACATGAACAACTAAGTCAGCATGTTGGTTCGTGGTCATATGATAGATGGAGATGGGCAATATTAGATGAAAAGAAAAGGCAGTATAGAAATTGGTTATATTCTGCAATTCTGTATAACAGCTAACCATCCATTTAGTCAAAGATTTATTGAATATGATGATCTATTATTATTCAAGGGTACCTGTATTACACATCCATCTCCATGCGAGGTCGACCTATGCAGCACCTTCCAAAGTCGATTGCTCTTGGAATGGTTAGGAGACTTTACTGAAGTACACCAAATAACGATAAAATACTATGATTTTGTGTATCACAGATATTATCTGTTTTGTAATCATGAAGATTCATGTTTAGTGGTGCTGGAACCAAAAACTCTTTCAACTGACATCTTTGTACAATATGAACAAATAGGTATACTCCGTTCTTTAGTAATATGAATTCTCATTTTCAGGTGAATGAAAAGCATGCATCGTTGAAAGAACAACTTGCTGCAGTGACGCCTCTCTTGGATGATCTCAGGGCCATGAAAGAAGAAAGAATCAAACAGTTCTCAAATGTGCAATCGCAAATCGAGACGATAAATGCACAAATTTCTGATCACAATTATCAGCATGATGATGGTTCGTCCAAACGTCTGAACAATGATCATGACTTGTCAACCAGAAGACTTGCTGATCTTCAAATGCAGCTACGCAATTTACAAAAAGAGAAGGTAATAATGACCTTGACTAAAATACTACTCCCTCTGTAAAGAAATATAAGACGTTAAAACGTCTTAAACGTCTATATTTCTTCACAGAGGGAGTACTCAGTTGCATATGCCACTTCAATCCAGTCATCAGAATCAGATAGGTTTGACCGTTTGCGTAGAACCATCAAAATTGTTTGGTTGTACCTTAACTTCTCACAAAAGTATTTGTAAACAATAAGCATTTGTGTGTCATAACCGCTGTACGCTTATCTACTGCTTTAGCTAGAAACATTTGTTGCCAACGCACTAATAGCTATAAGAATTATACAGTTGAAATGACAACTCATGCTATTTTTGTTAACTTCCGTTCTTGGCTGTGTCATATTAATAAAAATAGTTTTTCCCTTTTTGTTCAGTCTGATCGCCTTCAGAAAGTATTTGTATATGTGGATGAAGTGCACTGCCTATGCGCTGTGCTTGGGATGGATTTTGCAAAGACGGTAAAGGATGTGCATCCGAGTTTGCATGGAACCAACTCAGATAATTCGACGAATATCAGTGATAGCACCCTTGAAGGTCTTACTCAGACTATCCTGAAGCTCAAGGCAGAAAAGAGGACCAGAGTCTCAAAGGTGATTCCTCTTAGTGAAACTATGGCAGTGATTAATTTCTGCCTCGTAGCCTCTCTAACTACTTGTATTGTGTAATGTACTCAGTTGCAAGAAATTGTGGTGAAACTCCACAAGTTATGGAATCTGATGGAGTCAACAGAACAAGAGAGGAGACATTTCAGTGAAGTAGGCGCTGTTCTTGGATCTTCTGAAGAAGAGATCACTTCTCCTAGTGTTCTGTCATTGGAGACAATTCAGGAGGTTTGGTAACTTTCTATTGAGTTATTCACTTTTTTGTAACCTGAATTCAAACTTATAATATCATTATGGTTCTTCAGACAGAAGAGGAAGTTGAAAGACTAACTAAGCAAAAAGCGAGTAGAATGAAGGAACTTGTTCTTAAGAGAAGGGTAGAGCTAGAAAATATCTGCAGAAATGCACATATGGAGCCTGATACAAGCACAGCACCAGAGAAGATCGTTGCGCTAATTGATTCTGGTATTTATCCCACTGATCTCTTTTGTCTCGCGCATACGATCTGTAAAGTGCCCCTGCTGAATACCTTGAACGATCCTAGAACCTTCTTACTTGCAGGTCTAGTGGATCCTTGCGAACTTCTTTCCAACATCGAAGCGCAAATTGCAAAAGCAAATGAGGAATCTTATATGAGGAAAGATATCATGGAGAGAGTAGACAAATGGCTATCGGCCTGTGATGAAGAGACTTGGCTTGAGGAATACAATCAGGTATGCTTTTATTCAAGAAATTATGCTATATTCAGATACAAGTTTGGCTGACATCATACAGCGCAGCTCTGGTATGATTTAGTTAACGTCCTCCTTAATGTTTGCGTATGTCCTACTACAGGATGATAACAGGTACAGTGCGGGCAGGGGTGCCCATTTGAATCTCAAGCGTGCAGAGAAAGCGCGGTTACTCGTTCAAAAGATTCCAAGTGAGTCTCCCTTTCTTCAGTTGGAGGACACTGTAGTGACTTCCACATAGTGTTTTTGATTCAACCGAGCTCAATGATACATAAGCACACTCTACATCCTAGTTTTATCAAAAAGATCCACGTCACATTTGGTATGTTATATGATCGTAAGCTACAACTATTCTGCAGCTATGATTGACAACTTGATGGACAAGACATTTGCCTGGGAGGATGAAAGCAATACACCATTTCTATATGACGGGGTAAGTCATTGAGCTAGCTCACCATAATCATCAGAAGTCAAGCACACTAGATCTGATGCATTGAATTTGCATGTGAAGGTTCGTCTGGTCGCAATTTTGGAAGAGCAAAAACTCAGAAGAGTACAGAAGGAGGAAGATAAGAAACGATACCGGGTATAAATTCGACATGCCGTGCTCTTTCTGGCACTACACTCACTACAGAAGTCATCAATCTTGTTCATTAA
Source organism: Aegilops longissima (assembly GCA_021605205.1). Taxonomy (NCBI): domain Eukaryota; kingdom Viridiplantae; phylum Streptophyta; class Magnoliopsida; order Poales; family Poaceae; genus Aegilops; species Aegilops longissima. Next base: position 499,255,851 of record CM038679.1, on the reverse strand, counting down.
TTCTTACCGTAGGACCAGAAGAAGCTGCAGAATCTATTGCTTAAAGAAAAGGAGTTGATCTTTGGGTCCAAGTCTGTTCCGAGGAAAACAAGCAGTTTTAACAGGAGGACGAGCGGACATCATCCAAATGGAAACGGGGCTGGTTTCATGACTCCGATGCCCCGCCGGGTGTCGGCGGGCAGTGCCACTCCTGAGCTTTTGACACCACGCTCGTATTCTGGCCGGTACAACAATTACTTCAAGGAGAACAGGAGGATGACGGCGACGCCACTCAACTTCTCTACGGCTTCCAAGGATGACAGCATGTCATCCTTCGCCTCCATTAGCGGCTCGGAGGCTGGTTCTCCATTGGTTTTGCACTGAGTATGATATCACCCAACATTTCGTGACAAGTGATTTCCAGGATCTGTTGCATGAACCTGTGCTGATGTTGATCTGTAAACATGACATTTCTGATCAGGGAAGAGGACTTTCTTGGCGGGGAGGGTTGCGGTGGAGGCTACCGTCAAGATTGGGCAATTGTGTGCTAGCTGTTGACCATGCTAATGTGTGACAAAGATTGGACAGGATTTAGATAAGACGGCCTGTAGATACATGACCTAGCACTTTGTGGTGGTGTTGTAATTCCAGCTGCGAGTTTGATCGGTGTGTGGTTAGGGAACATGAGAAAGGTGTCAATGTATTTGTTTTGTGCTAATTGTTTTCTCTTTATAGTATTTCTAGTTGCGTATCATCATTTTGGATGTGAAAGAAGAGATGGTCCATTTTTTTTTTGTATCACATAGAAGTGTTGTATCCTGTATTCAGCCTACATTACAGGTTGAACCTGATGTATTCCACTTTATCTTTTGGAGCATGTATAGGAATGGCACTTGCAGTGGAATGTCCAGCTGCTGCTGTATTCAGCCTCTAGGAATTAAGCATCATCATTCAGACAGGCGCTTGCAGTGGCATGTCCAGCTGCTGAAAATATGATGCTGCAACATATGAAAACATGAATGCTATTCATGAAATTGTCTGGCCAACTGGCAAATGGTATGTAAACCTAAGGAACAAGGGGGACTGGGAGTACTCAATCTCCAAACACAGAACATTGCTCTGATTCTGAAGCAGCTACACAAGTTTTACTCACATGCTGATATACCCTGGGTTAACCTAGTCTGGCAAGCACATTATTATAATGATGTTGCACCACAATCATGTAACAACAAGGGATCATTCTGGTGGAGAGACTATATGAAGCCATTTGACATTTATAACAAGCTCACCACATGCATTGCCAGAAATGGTGATACCATTCTACTCTGGAAAGACAAATGGAGTGGCCAACCTATAATGGATAGATCCCCTGAGCTACACTCATTTGCAGATCTCAATGCACAAGGCAAAAATATCAGACAATTACTATTCCATGTTCCGCCTACCTTGATCAAATGTTGCACATCAACAGTTCATACAGCTCAGCAACTCACTGGAACAAATCAGGAACAATCAGGACATGGACATATGGAAGTTCATATGGGGTGATTATGGATATAGCACCAAAAAAGTATACAAGGCATTAATGAGTCCATCAAACCCCACCCCTCCACCATTTACCTGGATATGGAAATCATGCTGCCTACCAAGACACAAATTTTTCTGCTGGCCCATGCTTCATGACAGGGTAACATGTGATCTATTAACCAGAAAAAACATGCAACTGGATTGCACTCAGTGCTCACTATGTGAGGATTATACTCCCTCCTCCCAAAATAAGTGATGTGACTTTGTACTAACTAAGTCTAATCACTTACTTTGGGACCGAGGGAGTACTATGGAAGACCGCACACACTTACTCTTTGGCTGCTCATTCAGTCAAAGATTCTGGTGGAGCACTGGGATTGAATGGAACACAGATGAAAATATTCACAATATGATCACTGATGCTAAACACAGATACAACCTTGCATTTTTCATGGAGATATTAATTACTGGGTGCTGGAGCATATGGTGTCAAAGAAATGAAAAAATCTTCGAAGGAATTCAATGTTCAATAAACCACTACAAGGAACAATTCATTAACACCTTCCACTCTACAATGATGAGGGGTAAGCCCACCATTAAGGAAGGAATGAGATCATGGATAGAGAGTGTATAAGTAGACTCATGTAATAATTACTAACACCCACTGACCCTGTGCAACCGCTCTATTGCACTTGTAACTGGATACTTTGATTATATTTTAATGAAAATGACATGCAGTAGGGATTTTCCCTACTGTTTTCTAGTCAAAAAACAATTTATGTTTCTCACTGAGTACTTATAAAATTCCAGAACGGATTTCATATGTTCCCAGCAGCTAGATATGTCGCTGCCAGTGCCTGTCTGAATGCCGGCTTAAGACAACTTACACACGTCTGATTTCACAGGTCTACAGAAAAAGGAAAGATGAAGGAAGAATGTATCCACGAGTCAAAAGTTTCTCACAACAAGACACCAGAAGATCTGCCGGTTTCGAGAAACCTGTCCTCATCCAAAATCTTCGAGGAAGTGGTAACTTGAACAAAATGATAAAAAATTTAGAACAAAATGCTCAGGATTAACCAAAGGAATTTTGTACAGTTTGCCAACAAGATCTATTGTTTGTTGCATTACACCATCTAATCTACTATGGCTGTTTTTGTTGACGCTTCCCTCACTACAACTGTCAAATAGACAGGCTGGATTGGCAACCTTGAGTTGGTTTACTCCCTACCAAGACATGCTAGTTTGTGTACAAACAAACACATAGGAGGATCGAGATCCTCCTGGCCATCACATATGCATGCAATATTACCTGCAAAATAACAGCCAAACGAAGTAAATAAACTCGTATGGTCCAGTATACCAAATAAAAAAAATAGACACACAAAATAATATGTTTGGCACAAATCTGTTGAACAGAAATTCTAGTAAGCTTGTGAAAGTCTCATAGTTTAGCCTGTTTTTAGTTCACATCTTCCTATCCAGACAGTGGCCAAAACAAAAGCACACTTTTCTGCCTTCCTTTTCTGAAGCTAAGGCGCAAAGACACTTTCAGTTTGCAGAAGGTGCATAATTTATGCTTGCACTGAGATTGGAAAAGTAGTAACACTTGATCACACTCAAATAATCATATGCCACAAGCACACAGAACAAACCAGTTCACAATTCCAACTAAAGAAAATTCAGGCGTGCTTTGTTTTAAATATGTACTGAACCCATAACATCCAGTTGAATACATAAGACTCAGGATAGGCAAAACATATCCTCATATAGGATCATGCCAAAATTTTGAGATGGTCTCTCCTGTAAGGAGACAAAGAAGATGAACAGGTTACAGCACTGATTGACATACATATTTATATGCCCCAGATGTCTACCCTACCCGATAATGGTACCAAGCCCAGAGAAAACTCCAACATTCAGCAAGTCTCATTTATGTATAGGGACACGGATGACAGATATTTAACAATCTAACATGTAATTCTGCAAAACATTCCCACCCCGCAGCACCTGCCAGAAATCGTCGAGCTCCGAACTTGCATGCAGGACATACAGCTCACAGCGGCCGGTCAGGACAACATCCTGGTGTGGACAGCGTCTGGAGTGTACTCCGTGGCGTCTGCCTACCATTCAGTTCAGACGCTCTAACCTTCTTTTTCTCCACGGAAGTTTTGGAGGGGGCACGCTGAACCAAAATGCCGTTTCTTCGCCTGGCTCATGGCCCACATAAGTTTCCAGGACAACCTTGTTGTCCACGGACGACCCAATGACTCCATTTGTTGTGGGTTTTCAGGACAACCTTGTTATCCGTGGATGATCCAATGACTCCATTTGTTGTGAGTTTTCAGGACAACTTTGTTATCCACGGATGACCCAATGACGCCATTTGTTGTGGGTACTATGTCAAAGGTTTGGACAAAATGATATGCCATACTTGAACATGGATGCCAAAAATAAATTCCTTTATACCCAACTACTAGCTGGTAATTAAGTAAATTTAGAATCAAACAATTTTTTGGCAGCATATTTTGCACAAGTTCAATTTGATTGGTACTGTATATTGTATGTTCGAATCATATGACATTTATTTTTATCAAGAAGAATTGAATATTAAATTTTAAAGATAGGATTTTCTTCACTCCCGGATGGCCCAATTACTCCATTTGTTCTGGGTAGTACGTTAAAGGTTTGTAAAAAATGATATGCACATACTTCAACATGGATGGCAAAAATAAATCCCTTTGTGCCCAACTACCAGCTGGTAATTAAGTAAATTTAGAGTCAAATAATTTTTTGGCAGCATATTTTGCACAAGTTCAATTTGATTGGTACTGTATAATTTATGTTGGAACCATCGGACATTTATATTTTTTGAGAAGAACTGAATATTAGATTTTAAAGATGGGTTTTTCACTTTCTTATCAAGGTGCTTTAGTTACGCTTACGTGTCTATCCGTGGTTCTCCGTTAGTATATCCTTAACTCAAGATTGCTCTACGGATATGTTTCTTGAATGGTTTAGTTCAGGGTATGGAGAGGTCATGGTGATTGGCAGGCTAGGCGGATGGAGTTTGATTGTATCAAAGCAAACTCTCTGTATGGTCCACCTGTGAGTGTTGCTCTTGAAGCGCAACGACACCACGCGTGTGCTGATGCGTGATCCTAGACATGTCCCAGTTAGCAGTATGCTGCATCTGCCAGTTAGTGGTATGTTGCCGGTGACATCAACCCTTGGAAGGGGTAATACACAGTAGGCACTAATCAAATTTGGGCTAGGGCGTTATATTTGCAGGAGTAAAGATGTGTAACGAAGAATCTAATAGGTCCTCAAATCATACGCTTCATGCTGACATCCAATTCGAATTAGGTTCAGTTGTAATACTAAATCAAGATTTAAAGCAATTGGTAGTTCCAAATTGTTTACACGTCAGTACGCACAAACGTTCAATCTCCAATCTCTCTCCCACAAGATGTGCATAATCTCAGCACAGCATTTTTCCATAAAGGGATAATATATTTGACATGGAGCTTCTATCAGTACACATCTCACCGGGGCATATTCACATTGCTCTAATCAACGTCATGAACTCGAACAAACAATGAAAATTAACATCAGATCGCATAGCTGACGAACTAAGAGGTCCAAGAACACTGCACTCTTGACATCTCCCCCTCAGCCCCTCTTGTAGATCACGATCTTAAACTACAAGGGGAGGTGGTATCGCCCTTGTAACTCCTACTCCGCACCAATTGGTACAGGAGTACTGCAACGAGACTAAGTATTCCTGTACCAATTCGCACCCAAGGAACCTAAGAACAGAATAACCAATACACTGAGAGTAGGAGAAGGAATACCTAAAGCTTTGGTTTCAGAAGTCAAAGCTTTTCAGATAGGTGGGATCTTTCTTGGCCCTCTCCTGGAACTTGCGGAACCAGCGGTCGAGAATATCCGTGGGCACCACCAGCTTGCCGCCGTCGGCGGCGCAGAAGGACTGCATGAAATTGAAGAGGTTCTCGCCGACGCGGAGCGCGACCCGCTCGGCGCGCTGCTCGTCGGGGGGCGAGGGCAGCGCGGCGGCGTCCTCCACGGCGACGCCCAGCTTCGCGGGCCCGGCGGGGGGCTCCGGCTCGTCCCCGGCCTCCGGGAGCTGGAAGGTGGCGGAGGGGCGCGCGGGGCCGAGCGCGCCGAGGAAGGCGAAGGGCCGGTTGGCGGCCGCCTGGTAGTAGACGGCGACGGCCTTGCCCGGTGGCAGCGCGGCCGCGGCGGGCGGGAGCAGGAAGGCGACGGCGGAGCGGGGCGCGGAGGGGAGGGAGAGCGTGGAGAGGTCGAGGAGCCAGGAGGCCGGCGCGACCTGCGCGAAGGCGGTGGCGTCCAGGGGGAAGGTGTGGTCCGGGAACACGACGCCGAACATGGCGGGCGGGCGGCGGGGTTTGGGTTGGTGAGATTGACGCCGCTAGGCCTGTGGCATGGGGAGCGCCTCCGCCCGGCGAAGCTCGATCGGGGTAGTAGATCGGAGGCTGGAGGCCTGAAATGGAAGGAGGTGATGGCGATGTTCGACTCTGTTATGGAAGGGGGAGGAGGGTTCTAGAAGGCCGTAGAGCGTGCTCGTCAGCTCGTCCGAGCCGGATTTTGCTTCTTTTTTTTTTTCTCTCGGAGGAGAAAGTCATGGAGCCAAGTGAGGCACCATGCGCCAAACGTGCCAGCTCCGTGGATCGGAGGGGCACAAGTGACGGTTTTGACAGGTTGAGTAGCTACATTTAATCTTTCATGCAAAAACTTGGGTGTGCATCATATCATATTGTTGTGTTGTTTGTTTACCGAGTTATTTGCTTATTTTCGATTGTGCTTCTTCTCTATAGTTTTCGGTTTTGTTGTGATTGTGAGGATTCATTCCATAATTGTTTATTGTTTCATGCTATTATATTATCTGTTTTGAATGTTTTATATGCATTAATATGCTATTTTATATTGTTTTTTGGACTAACCTATTAACCTAGAGCTTAGTGTTAGTTTCTGTTTCTTCCTTGTTTTCTTTTTTTGAGTTCTACAGAAAAGGAATATCAAACGGAGTCCAAACGAGCTGAAAACTTATGGCGATCTTTTATGGAACAGAAGAAGCCCACGTGAAAGCACAAGTGCTCCCTAGGTGGTTTTGGTAATTAATGACAACATATCTCTTATTGGACTAACACTCTTATCTAGTATGTTTCAGATAAGTTCAACAATGGAGTGGCATGGACTAAAGGATGTGGGAACTCCTTCAAGATGCTAAGGACAAATGATTGGCTCAAGCTTCAAGCTCAAGACTCTTCATTTTACATTTTAGTGATCCAAGATCACATTGAGTCCATATGAAAAGCCAATACTATCAAGGAGGAATGAGGTGTTGCTTAATGAGCCTCTTGCTTCAAAGTGCTTAGTGATATGCTCCAAATACCCTCAACTACTTTCCTACTTCCACATATTTGTCCTAAACCTAAAGTCAAACTCGGCCCCACTCGATTCTTTCTATCCGCGCCACCGAGTTTGGATGTCTTAACCATCGCCACAAACCCTAGGCAAATCGGTCTCACCGATAGGGATCTCGGTCTCACCGAGATGGGATTGTAATCTCTCTGTGTATGTCCATTATCAAAATCGGTCTCACCGAGTTTGAGCAATCGGTACTACCGAGATTACAATGCAAACTCTCTGGTTAACTTATTATCAAAATCGGTCCCATCGAGTTTGATAATCGGTCAAACCGAAGTTTGCTGGACCAACTCTCTGGAAAGCTTATTACCAAAATCGGTCCCACCGAGTTTGTGTAATCAGTCTTACCGAGATTACGTTATGCCCTAACCCTAACCGAATCGGTCCCACCGAGTTGCATTCCGGTCAAATCGAAAACCCTAACGGTCACATTATTTGCTAAATCGGTCTGACCGAGTTTAACGATTCGGTCCCACCGAGTTTGGTAGATTGTGTGTAACGGTTAGATTTTGTGTGGAGGCTATATATACCCTCCACCTCCTCTTCATTCGTGGAGAGAGCCATCGACCGAACCTACACTTCCAAAGATCCTATTTTCGAGAGAGAACTACCTACTCATGTGTTGAGGCCAAGATATTCCATTCCTACCATATGAATCTTGATCTCTAGCCTTCCCCCTGTTGCTTTCCACTCAAACCCTCTTTCCACCAGATCCAAATCCTATGAGAGAGAGTTGAGTGTTGGGGAGACTATCATTTGAAGCACAAGAGCAAGGAGTTCATCATCAACGCACCATTTGTTACTTCTTGAGAGTGGTGTCTCCTAGATTGGCTAGGTGTCACTTGGGAGCCTCCGACAAGATTGTGGAGTTGAACCAAGGAGTTTGTAAGGGCAAGGAGATCGCCTACTTCGTGAAGATCTACCGCTAGTGAGGCAAGTCCTTCGTGGGCGACGACCATGGTGGGATAGACAAGGTTGCTTCTTTGTGGACCCTTCGTGGGTGGAGCCTCCGTGGACTCAGCAACTGCTACCCTTTGTGGGTTGAAGTCTCCATCAACGTGGATGTACGATAGCACCACCTATCGGAACCACGCCAAAAACATCCGTGTCTCCAAATTGCGTTTGAATCCTCCAATCCCTTCCCTTTACATTCTTGCAAGTTGCATGCTTTATTTTCCGCTGCTCATATACTCTTTGCATGCTTGCTTGCTATATGTTGTGAATGTTAAACTTGTGCCTAAACTCCACTCAAACTTTAAAGAAACTTAAAAACTGCAACTTTGGTACTTAGTGTCTAATCACCCCCCCTCTAGACACCTTTTCTCAAGGTCCTACAAGTGGTATCAGAGCATTGGTCTCCATTGCCTTGGTTTAATCACCATTGGAGGAAGATGGATGAGTCTACTTTGGGGAGTCTTAGACATAGAGTGCCTATTCTTGATGGAGAGTATTTTCGTGAGTGAAAAATGAGATGCTTGTTATTTTCAATCAATATCATTTTAACAAGTACATTGCTAGCCCTTGTGCACCTTATGTTGATCCTATGCATCCAACCCATGATGAGTCAATTGACATGGTTAGGAATCTTAGAACTTCCGAACTTATCATTAGAGGATTGCCTAGAAACTTGATTGGATGTTTGCCTACTTTTAAGTGTGCCTACACCATATGGAAATTTCTTGAGGAACGATTTCCAGATTATTCATTGAAAAATCTAGATGAAATTCTCCATAAGTCTATTGCTTTGAGTAAAATGAATACTAGTGATCCTATGTTTGGTGATCGTCTATTTGAGCTTACAAACCTTATGCGTGCCAAAGGAAATGTTGGTATTATTAGTGACATTATTTCCGAAGCTATAAGAATTCATAGACAAGATTATTGTCAAACTCATTCTAATGAATCACCCTCTCTAGGATTTGATCCACCACATGACGATGTTGAACATGGATACTATGATGAGGATGATGATAGTGACTTCGATCTTGATGATGCAATGAGACATTTTGGTCTTATGGCAAATCTTGAGGATATATGTCGAGGAAAGGAATGGGTTCTTGATAGTGGATGTACCGATCACATGACCGGAGATAAAGACATGTTTCGTGAGCTTGCGATAATGATAGTCCTCGAAAGTATGTCACTTTGGTGACAACTCAAAGGGTAAGGTGGTTGGCCTCGATAAGGTGGCCATATCACATGATAGCTCCATACAAAATGTTATGCTCGTTGAATCTCTTGGTTACAACTTACTTTCAGATCTAGACTTGCTGATTTCGGTTTCAATGTTCTATTTATCAAGTAGATTGCCAAGTGTTTCGTCGAGATAATCATAAATGGTCTTCTTGGTGTGCGAGAGGTGATCTATACATTGTTGATTTCACTAAAAGGCTCAACCTAAAACTTGCTTCATTGCTAAATCCTCAAAAGGCTGGTTATGGCATAGACGATTAGGTCATGTTGGTATGCTAAACCTTGACAAGCTTATTAAGGGAATCATATCCTTGGAGTTAATGATGTCATATTTGATAAGGATAGACTTTGCGGTGCTTGTCAAGCGTGTAAACAGGTTGGAGGAAGGCATCCGTGAAGAACATCATGACCACGAAGAGGCCACTCGAGCTACTTCACATGGATCTCTTTGGTCCCAACTCTTACAAGAGTCTCGGTGGAAATTCTTTTGGTCTAGTTATAATTGATGATTTTTCCAGATTTACGTGGGTGTTCTTTCTCGATGATAAATCGCAGGTCCAAAATATCTTCAAAAACTTCGCTAGGAAGGCCCAAAACCAATTTGAAGTGAAGATCAAGAAGGTTCGCAGCGACAATGGAACGAAGTTCAAGAACGCAAATGTGGACACCTTTCTTGACGAAGAAGGGATTTCACACGAGTTCTCGACTACGTACACACCTCAACAAAATGGAGTTGTTGAGAGGAAGAACCGGACTCTCATCGAAATGGCGAGAACGATGCTTGATGAGTACAAGACGCCGAAGCGCTTTTGGGCAGAAGAGGTTGAGACAGCTTGTCATGCAACAAATCGCTTGTATCTTCACAAGCTACTTGGCAAGACGGCATACGAGCTACTCACCGGTACAAACCCCAAGTTGGATACTTTCAAGTATTCGGCTCAAAGTGCTACATTCTTGATAAGCATCGTCGTTCTAAATTTGCTCCTAAGTCTCATGAAGGTTACCTAGTAGGTTATGGCTCAAACTCTCACACTTACCGTGTCTACAACAATTTCACCCGAAAGGTTGAAGAGACGGTAGATGTGAAGTTTGATGAATCTAACGGCTCGCAAGTAGAGCAATTGCCAATTGATGTAGGAGACAAAGATCCTTCGGAAGCAATCCAAGACTTGTCTATTGGCAAGGTCCGTCCAACGGAGGTGAAGGAGAGTACTCGTCCGTCAAGTGGAAGCTTCTACTTCACGACAAGGTGAACCAAGAGTTGATACGGAAGCATCCACAAGTGGGACACACCAAGATGAAGAAAACGAGGAAGTGCATCAAGATGAACGTCGACAACCTCCTTCTCCACCACGACAAGAGAACGACAACGCCAACAATGAAGAAGGCCAAGAAGAAGAACACGATGAAGAAGATGTTCAACGAAGATCCAAGCAAAAGCTTTCACGAGTTCGAGCAAGAATTGCTAAAGACCATCCTGTCGAGCAAATCTACAATGATATTCAAACCGGGAGAATCACTCGCTCTAAAACTCGTTTAGCAAACTTTTGTGAAAACTATTCTTTCATCTCTAGCATTGAACCTATGAAGGTCGAAGAAGCATTGGAAGATCCGGATTGGATAAATGCTATGCATGAAGAGCTACACAACTTTGAGAGGAACCAAGTTTGGACATTGGTTGAGAAGCCCGACAACAACCACAACATCATCGGTACCAAATGGGTGTTTCGCAACAAGCAAGATGAAGATGGACAAGTAGTTCGCAACAAAGCACGTCTCGTCGCCCAAGGCTACACACAAGTCGAAGGTATGGACTATGGTGAGACTTACGCCCCCGTTGCTAGATTTGAGTCCATTCGCATCTTACTTGCCTATGCTAATCACCATAATATCACCTTGTACCAAATGGACATTAAAAGTGCTTTTCTAAATGGTGAAATTGTTGGGGAACGTTGCACAAAATAAAAATTTTCCTACGTTCACCAAGATCCATCTATGAGTTCATCTAGCATCGAGTGAAAGAGATGCATCTACATACCCTTTGTCGATCGCGTGCGGAAGCGTTCAAGTGAACGGGGTTGAGGGAGTCGTTCTCGTCGTGATCCAAATCACCGGAGATCCTAGCGCCGAACGGACGGCACCTCCGCGTTCAACACACGTACGGTCAGTGTCACGTCTCCTCCGTCTTGATCCAGCAAGGGGGAAGGAGAGGTTGATGAAGATCCAGCAAGACGACGGCGTGGTGGTGGATGCAAGAGATTCGGCAGGCTTCGCCAAGCAATCTGGGAGGAGGAAGAGGTGTAGCAGGGGAGGAGGCGCCAAGACTCAGGTGCGGCTGCCTCCCTCCCTCCTTTATATAGGCCCCTGTGGGGGCGCCGCCCCGAGATTGAATCTCCCAAGGGGGGCGCGACCGGGGTGGAGTGCCCCCAAGGCAAGTGGTGCGCCTCACCCTAGGGTTTCCAACCCTAGGCGCAGGGGCCCAAGTGGGGCGCACCAGCCCACCAGGCTGGTTCCTCCCACTTCATCCCACGGGCCCTCCGGATAGGTGGCCCCACCGGTGGACCTCGGACCCTTTCGGTGGTCCCAGACAATACCGGTGACCCAAACTTTCCCGATGGTCAAACAGCACTTCCTATATATAATTCTTTACCTCCCGACCATTCCGAACTCCTCGTGACGTCCGGGATCTCATCCGGACTCAACAACTTTCGGTTTGCTGCATACTCATATTCATACAACCCTAGCGCCACCGAACCTTAAGTGTAGACCCTACGGGTTCGGAGACATGCGCACATGACCGAGACGGCTCTCCGGTCAATAACCAACAGCGGATCTGGATACCCATGTTGGCTCCTACATACTCCTCGATGATCTCATCGGATGAACCACGATGTCGAGGATTCAAGCAACCCCGTATACTATTCCCTTTGTCGATTCGGTATGTTACTTGCCCGAGATTCGATCGTCGGTATCCCAATACCTCGCTCAATCTCATTACCGCAAGTCACTTTACTCATACCGTAATGCATGATCCGTGACTAAACACTTGGTCACTCTCGAGCTCATTATGATGATGCATTACCGAGTGGGCCCAAGTGATACCTCTCCGTAATACGGAGTGACAAATCCTAGTCTCGATCCGTGTCAACCCAATGAGACACTTTCGGAGATACCGTAGTGCACCTTTATAGTCACCCAGTTATGTTGTGACGTTTGGTACACCCAAAGCACTCCTACAGTATCCGGGAGTTACACGATCTCATGGTCTAAGGAAAATATACTTGACATTGGAAAAGCTCTAGCAAAACAAACTACACGATCTTGTGCTATGCTTAGGATTGGGTCTTGTCCATCACATCATTCTCCTAATGATGTGATCCCGTTATCAATGACATCCAATGTCCATAGTCAGGAAACCATGACTATCTATTGTTAAACGAGCTAGTCAACTAGAGGCTCACTAGGGACATATTGTGGTCTATGTATTCACATGTGTATTATGATTTCAGGATAATACAATTATAGCACGAATAAAAGACAATTATCACGAACAAGGAAATATAATAATAATCCTTTTATTATTGCCTCTAGGGCTGTGACGCCCCAGACCGGAGCTTCAGTTGCCTTCCAGGGTTTCCGAGTTTTGTCGTGTGGTTTGTTTTGTTTTTGCATTGCATCATGTCATCATGCCATGATATCATTAATTTTTAAAGCTCTTCTAAATAAATTGCATGGATTTCTCGATCCATTTAAATCGAGGGATATTCACGTGGTGATTTCTCTTTATAACATATCCTCCCAATATTAGGGAGCTATATATTTAAAAATATTCCATTGTTTTGGAATCATCATAACACACTTGCAAAATTCCAATGCCCTTTCTACTTCAAGTTTGGTCTCCAAACCTTGCCATTTTTATTCCATCATTTTCCGGAGTTCCACCAAAAAATCCTTGGATCATTTTTGTTAAATTCTTCATTTTTTTGCGAGCTCGGGAAAATTATCCCCATGTCCAACTTCTTCCTCTACCCTCTCTTTCTTTTCTTCTCTTTATTGGTTTTTCTGCTATATATATAAAGAATAGAGAGAGCGCCCAGCCAGCCTCTTAGGCGCGACCATCCAAACCCGCCTCTTGCCCGCAGCCTAACCAAAGAAACCAGGCCGGCCCATTTGCCTGGAGGCCAAGGCCCACTCACCCGTAACCCTAGCCCGAACCCCCATCTCCCTCGATCCTCCTCCTCCTCCTTCGCTCCTCTCCAGCCAGAGAGCGCCGCGCCGATCTCCCTTTCCTCGATCCCATCTCTCTCTCCTCCTCGCGACCGAACCCCCCTCGCTCGCGCCGCCTCCTCGTGGTGGCATCGCCCGCCGTCCTTGGCCTCTCCAGCTCCTCCTCGACCGTTCTTCCCCTGCCTGCGCTGCATCTCCTCCGTCCCCGCCTCAAGCGCCTCTACCTCGTGACCCGTCGCCCGTTGAACTCGTCGCTGGCGACCACCTCCCGCGAGCCTGCAGGCCATCTTCCTCCCGTTGGTCGAGCTCCCGCTGGCCGAGCTCCTCCTCGCCGCCATGGACGCCCATGCGAGATCCCGCCTCTGCGCCCTCCGGCCGTCCGAGCTCCGGCGAGTCACCAGCGCCCCGACCTCCTCCTCGCCGTGCCGCCCCACGGAGATCGCGCCAAGTGCAGCGCCGCCGCTTCCCTGGGCGTCGACCTGCTGTTGCGCCTCGCCTGCTTCCTCTCGCTAACGAAGCGCCCGCCTTGCGCTGATCGGCGCCCGCACTCGCGACCGCATCGACGCAACCGCCTCCATTTTTTTTGTTCCTTGCGGGAAGAAGACCCATGCCCTTCAACCACAGCATGCTTCGTTGGGTTGTCTCCGCAAGGCCCCGTTTCGAATCACTACCAAGGCCAAGACCATCCCCGGGCAGGACCTCGTGTACGGCTACACCCGATGATGCGCCAAGTACCACGACATTCGGAACCCTTGGAAACGTCAAGTTCGACCTTTAAACGCCAAACGTGTACCACTACCGTCGCCGACGACCGAGTATCACTACCGACGACCCTCGAGGACTCCGTGGACGCCAAGTTCTCGCCGTGACCCTGAACCACTACCGTCGCGAGAACCGTCTCCTTTGCACGCGCCGAAGGTATAACCGCCGTGGAATGAATGCTCGTGTTGAACGAGATGCACCATTGGCACCGCGTCCGATTTGTCACTCATTGCCATGCCATCGTCTCGTGGGAACCCGTTGCCGGATCATTCCACCATCTTTCGCATGTTCCGCACGCCTCGTCACTTCTCTTTGCACCGTATCTCATTTGAGTACCGGAACCGATATGTTGCCGTGGCATCATTTTCGGATTCGCTGTCGTGGCACCCTTTCTTCCACCACGGTGACACAATACTTCATAACATGCTCATGTTAACGCTTTCATAAAAATTGCATAAACTTGCACATGTCATCCGCATCATGATAACAACATTTAAAATGTTTAAAATTGTTGTTTGCATTAATTTGCTTAAATGCCATGCTAAAATGATTTATTTCATAACTAAATAACCGTAGCTCCATTTTAAATAAATTATATATGTAAATGGGGTAGAAAAATGCCTAGTTTAACATGGTAGCTTTATTTTGCATGTTTAACAACTCTAAAATCTGCTTTAGGTCAGATCTGTACCGAATCCATAATATGCATATGGGGATTTTCCGGAATTGTTGTTTCTTATTTCCGGCCTCATTTAAACTTGCCTAAATAGTTAGTTTCATATGCTTCACCCTCTTGCCATGTTTAATAACATTTAATATTGTTGAGTACCTAACCGAGAGAGAACTAAATAAGTGTTGTGGTGTTCCGTCAATATGCAACTCGTTGCATATTGAGCTCCACTTAATTTGTAGTGTTGTTTGTTGCACTTTGCCATGCCATGCCCCATTAAACCGGACATGCATCATATTTGTTTGTGCATCATGCCATGTTTATGTGATGGTTGTTTACCATGTTGTTTGCTTCTTTCCGGTTTGCTTCTCTCGTTAGCTTCGGTTCCGTTCCGGAGTTGTGAGGATTCATTCGACTTCGTCCGTTTGTCTTCTTCATGGACTCGTTCTTCTTCCTTGCGGGATTTCAGGCAAGATGACCATACCCTCGAAATCACTTCTATCTTTGCTTGCTAGATGCTCGCTCTTTTGCTATGCCTATGCTACGATGCCTACCACTTGCTATATCATGCCTCCCATGTTGCCATGTCAAACCTCTAACCATCCTTTTCCTAGCAAACCGTTGTTTGGCTATGTTACCGCTTTGCTCAGCCCCTCTTATAGCGTTGTTAGTTGCAGGTGAAGATGAAGCTTGTTCCTTGTTGGAACATGGAGATGTTGTTCCTTGTTGGAACATGTTTACTTGTTGGGCTATCACAATATATCATATTTAATTAATGCATCTATATACTTGGTAAAGGGTGGAAGGCTCGGCCTTATGCCTGGTGTTTTGTTCCACTCTTGCCGCCCTAGTTTCCGTCATATCGGTGTTATGTTCCCGGATTTTTGCGTCCCTAACGCGGTCGGGTGATTTATGGGACCCCTTGACAGTTCGCTTTGAATAAGACTTTTCCAGAAGGCCCAACATTGGTTTTACATTTGCCTCCTAGCCTTTTTCCCTTGGGAGTCGCGCATCCCGAGGGTCATCTTTATTACCCCCGGCCAATGCTTGTCTAAGTGTTGGTCCAAACTAGAGCCACTTGCGGTGCCGCCCGAGGCAACTTGGGGTATCGTCGGTTGCTGTCAGACGATCGCTCATCCGTCGTGGCTCGAGACGAGATCTGTGCTGCTACTATCGTGGTGTCGGCACGCCGGGAGGTCTTCTGGACTTGTTTTATTGCTGTGAAATGTCTTGTAGCCGGATTCCGAGACGATCGGGCTTCCGGGAGAAGGTCTATTCTTCGTTGATCGCGAGAGCTTATCATGGGCTGTTGGGACACCCTGCAGGGTTTGAACTTTCAAAGCCGTGCCCGCGGTTATGTGGCAGATGGGAATTTGTTAATGTCCGGTTGTAGAAAACCCAAGTTGATCTTAATTAAAATACACCAACCGTGTAGCGTAACCGTGAGTGTCTCTTTTCGGGTTGATCGAGAGGAGAACACGGTTCTTTGGGTTATGTCGACGTAAGTAGGAGTTCAGGATCACTTCTTGATCATAGTTGTTCGACCGTGCTTTGCCTCCTCTTCTCGCTCTCTTTTATGTATGTTAGCCACCATATATGCTAGTCGCTTGCTGCAGCTCCACCTCACCACCCTGTCCTACCTTTAAGCTTAAATAGTCTTGATCTCGCGGGTGTGAGATTGCTGAGTCCCGTGACTCACAGATACTTCCAAAACCAGTTTGCAGGTGCCGATGAGACCGCAAGTAGTGATGGACCCGAGCTCAAGGAGGAGCTCGATGGAGATCTTGTTCTTTGTGTTGTTTCGTTTCAGATTGATCAAGAGTGGAGCCAGTTGGGACGATCGGGATCTGTGTAGCATTTGGGGTAGTCTTCTTTTATTTTGGTTCCGTAGTCGGACCTTGATTGTACCTGTATGATGTATGTTTTACTCATGTATTGTGTGAAGTGGCGATTGTAAGCCAACTATGTATCTCTTTCCCCTTATTTATTACATGGGATTGTGTGAAGATTACCTCACTTGCGACATTGCTTTCGATGCGCTTATGCCTCTAAGTCGTGCCTCGACACGTAGGAGATATAGTCGCATCGAGGGCGTTTCAAGGGCATATTTCCAACAGTCTCCCACTTGCACTAGAGTCAATAATCTAGTTACATTGTGATGAATCGAACACCCGTAGAGTTCTGGTGCTGATCATGTTTTGCTCGCGGAAGAGGTTTAGTCAACGGATCTGCGACATTCAGATCCGTATGCACTTTGCAAATTTCTATGTCTCCATCTTGAACATTTTCACGAATGGAGTTGAAGGGATGCTTGATGTGCCTGGTCTTCTTGTGAAACCTGGGCTCCTTGGCAAGTGCAATAGCTCCAGTGTTGTCACAGAAGAGTTTGATAGGCCCCGACGCATTGGGTATGACTCCTAGGTCGGTGATGAACTCCTTCACCCAAATTGCTTCATGCGCTGCCTCCGAGGCTGCCATGTACTCCGCTTCACATGTAGATCCCGCCACGACGCTCGCTTGCAGCTGCACCAGCCATCGCTCCACCATTCAACATATACACGTATCCGGTTTGTGACTTAGAGTCATCAGATCGTGTCGAAGCTAGCATCGACGTAACCCTTTACGACGAGCTCTTCGTCACCTCCATAAACGAGAAACATGTCCTTAGTCCTTTTCGTGTACTTCAGATATTCTTGACCGCTGTCAAAGTGTTCCTTGCGGGATTACTTTGGTACCTTCCTACCAAACTTACGGCAAGGTTTACATCAGGTCCAGTACACAAGATGGCATACATAATAGACCCTATGGCTGATGCATAGGGACGACACTCATCTCTTCTATATCTTCTGTCGTGGTCGGACATTGAGCCGAGCTCAATTTCACACCTTGTAATACAGTGCAAGAACCCTTTCTTGGACTGATCCATTTTGAACTTCTTCAATATCTTATCAAGGTATGTGCTTTGTGAAAGACCTATGAGGCGCCTCGATCTATCTCTATAGATCTTGATGCCTAATATATAAGCAGCTTCTCCAAGGTCCTTCATTGAAAAACTTTTATTCAAGTAGGCCTTAATGTTGTCCAAGAGTTCTATATCATTTCCCATCAAAAGTATGTCATCTACATATAATATGAGAAATGCTACTGAGCTCCCACTCACTTTCTTGTAAACGCAGCTTCTCCATAAGTCAAGATAACCCAAACGCTTTGATCATCTCATCAAAGCGAATGTTCTAACTCCGAGATGCTTGCACCAGCCCATAAATGGATCGCTGAGCTTGCATACCTCGTTAGCATCTTAGGGTCGACAAAACCTTCCGCTGCATCATATACAGTTCTTCCTTAAGATAGCCATTAAGGAATGCCGTTTTGACGCCTATTTGCCATATCTCATAATCATAGTATGCGGCAATTGCTAACATGATTCGGACGGACTTCAGCTTCGCCACGGAGAGAAAGTCTCATCGTAGTCAACCCTTGAACTTGCCGATAACCTTTAGCGACAAGTCGAGCTTTATAGATGGTAACATTACCATTCGCGTCTCATCTTCTTCTTAAAGATCCGTTTGTTTTCTATCGTCGCCGATCATCGGGCAAGTCTGTCAAAGTCCATACTTTGTTTTCATACATGGATCCTATCTCGGATTGCATGGCTTCAAGCCATTTGTTGGAATCTGGCCCGCCATCGCTTCTTCATAGTTCAAGGTTCACCGTTGTCTAACAACATGATTTCCGGACAGGGTTGCCATACCACTGTGTGGAACGTGTCCTTGTGGACCCACGGTTCAAGAGCAACTTGATCCAAGTACCTTGATCATCATCATTAATTTCCTCTCCAATCGGTGTAGGCACCACAGAACATTTTCTTGTGCTGCACTACTTTCGGTTCAAGAGGTAGTACTTCATCGAGTTCTACTTTCCTCCCACTTACTCCTTTCGAAAGAAACTCTTTTCGAAAGGATCCGTTCTTGGCAACAAAGATCTTGCCTTCGGATCTAAGGTAGAAGGTATACCCAATGGTTTCCTTAGGGTATCCTATGAAGACGATTTTCCGACTTGGGTTCGAGCTTTTCAGGTTGAAGTTTCTTGACATAAGCATCGCATCCCCAAACTTTTAGAAACGACAGCTTAGGTTTCTTCCCAAACCATAATTCATACGGTGTCGTCTCAACGGATTTAGACGGTGCCCTATTTAAAGTGAATGTAGCTGTATCTAGAGCGTATCCCCAAAATAATAGCGGTAAATCTGTAAGAGACATCATAGATCGCACCATATCCAATAGAGTGTGATTACGATGTTCGGACACACCATTACGCTGAGGTGTTCCAGGCGGCGTGAGTTGTGAAACGATTCCACATTTCCTTAAGTGTGTACCAAATTCGTGACTTAAATATTCTCCTCCACGATCTGATCGTAAGAACTTTATTTTTCAGTCACGTTGATTCTCTACCTCATTCTGAAATTCCTTGAACTTTTCAAAGGTCTCAGACTTGTGTTTCATCAAGTAGACATACCCATATCTACTCAAGTCATCAGTGAGAGTGAGAACATAACGATATCCTCTGCGAGCCTCAACGCTAATTGGACCACACACATCGGTATGTATGATTTCCAATAAGTTGGTTGCTCGCTCCATTGTTCCGGAGAACGGAGTCTTGGTCATTTTGCCCATAAGGCATGGTTCGCATGTGTCAAATGATTCATAATCGAGAGACTCTAAAAGTCCATCAAGATGGAGCTTCTTCATGCGCTTGACACCAATGTGACCAAGGCGGCAAAGCCACAAGTAAGTGGGACTATCGTTATCAACTTTACATCTTTTGGTATTCACACTATGAATATGTGTAACATCACGCTCGAGATTCATCAAGAATAAACCATTAACCATCGGAGCATGACCATAAAACATATCTCTCATATAAATAGAACAACCATTATTCTCGGATTTAAATGAGTAGCCATCTCGCATTAAACGAGATCCCGATACAATGTTCATGCTCAAACTCGCACTAAATAACAATTATTGAGGTTTAAAACTAATCCCGTGAGGTAAATGTAGAGGTAGCATGCCGACGGCGATCACATCGACCTTGGAACCATTCCCGACGCCAAGATCGTCACCTCGCCCTTCGCCAGTCTCCGCTTATTCCGCAGCTCCCACTGTGAGTTACATATATGAGCAACGGCACCGTATCAAATACCTGGGAGTTACTACGAGTACTCGGTAAGGTACACATCGATTACATGTATATCAAATATACCTTTAGTGTTGCCGGCCTTCTTGTCTCGCTAAGTATTTGGGGCAGTTCCGCTTCTAGTGACCCTTCCTTTGCAATAAAACACACTGTCTCGTGCTTGGGTCCATTCTTTGACTTCTTCCCGGCAACTGGCTTACCGGGCGCGGTAACATCCTTGCCGTCCTTCTTGAAGTTCTTCTTGCCCTTGCCCTTCTTGAACTTAGTGGTTTTATTGACCATCAACACTTGATGTTCTTTCTTGATTTCCACCTCTGCCGACTTTAGCATTGAAAATACTTCAGGAATAGTTTTCACCATCCCCTGCATATTGTAGTTCATCACAAAGCTCTTGTAGCTTGGTGGGAGCGACTGAAGGATTCTGTCAATGACCGCCTCGTCAGGAGGTTAATGTCCATGGGACAAAGCGGTTGTGCAACCTGACATTTTGAGTATGTGCTCACCGATGTAACTATTTTCCTCCATCTTACAACTATAGAACTTGTCGGAGACTTCATATCTCTCGACCCGGCATGAGCTTGGAAAACCATTTTCAGCTCCTCGAACATCTCATATGCTCCGTGTTGCTCAAAACGCTTTTGGAGCCCCGGTTCTAAGATGTAAAGAATGCCGCATTGAACGAGGGAGTAATCGTCAAGACGAGACTGCCAAGCGCTCATAACGCCTTGGTTCTCTCGATGGTGCTTCACCTAGCGGTGCTTCTAGGACATATTGTTTCTTGGCTGCTATGAGGATGATCTCGGTTCCGGACCCAGTCCAATAGTTGCTGCCATCATCTTTCAGCTTGGTTTTCTAGGAAGCGTTGAAGTTCATGGTGACATGAGCGTTGGCCATTTGATCTACAAGACATTTTGCAAAGATTTTAGACTAATGTTCATGATAATTAAGTTCATCTAATCAAATTATATAATGAACTCCCACTCAGATTTGAGATCCCTCTAGTCATCTAAGTGTTACATGATCCGAGTCGACTAGGCCGTGTCCGATCATCACGTGAGATGGACTAGTCATCGTCGGTGAACATCTCCATGTTGATCGTATCTTCCATACGACTCATGTTCGACCTTTTGGTCTCTTGTGTTCCGAGGCCATGTCTGTACATGCTAGGCTCGTCAAGTTAACCTAAGTGTTTTGCATGTGTAAAACTGTCTTACACCCGTTGTATGTGAACGTAAGAATCTATCACACCCGATCATCACGTGGTGCTTCGAAATGACGAACTTTAGCAACGGCGCACAGTTAGGGAGAACACTTTCTTGAAATTATTATAAGGGATCATCTTATTTATTACCGTCGTTCTAAGTAAACAAGATGCATAAACATAATAAACATCACATGCAATTATATAGTAGTGACATGATATGGCCAATATCATATAGCTCCTTTGATCTTCATCTTCGGGGCTCCATGATCATCTTGTCACCGGCATGACACCATGATCTCCATCATCATGATCTCCATCATCGTGTCTCCATGAAGTTGTTTCGCCAACTATTACTTCTACTACTATGGCTAACACGCTTAGCAATAAAGTAAAGTAATTTACATGGCGCTTCTCAATGACACGCAGGTCATACAAAAATAAAGACAACTCCTATGGCTCCTGCCGTTGTCATACTCATCGACATGCAAGTCGTGATTCCTATTACAAGAACATGATATCATACATCACATATATATCATTCATCATTCATCACAACTTTGGCCATATCACATCACAAAACACTTGCTGCAAAAACAAGTTAGACGCCCTCTAATTGTTGTTGCAAGTTTTACGTGGCTGCAATAGGGTTCTAGCAAGAACGTTTTCTTACCTACGTGAAAGCCACAACGTGATTTGTCAACTTCTATTTACCCTTCATAAGGACCATTTTCATCGAATCCGCCCAACTAAAGTGGGAGAGACAGAGACCGCTAGCCACCTTATGCAACTAGTGCATGTCACCGGTGGAACCTGTCTCACGAAGCATACGTAAGGTCGGTCCGGCCGCTTCATCCCACAATACCGCTGAAGCAAGATAAGACTAGTAGCGGCAAGAAAGTTGACAACATCTACGCCCACAACAAATTGTGTTCTACTCATGCAAAAGAACTACGCATAGACCTAGCTCATGATGCCACTGTTGGGGAACGTTGCACAAAATAAATTTTTTCCTACGTTCACCAAGATCCATCTATGAGTTCATCTAGCATCGAGTGAAAGAGATGCATCTACATACCCTTTGTAGATCACATGCGAAGCGCTCAAGTGAACGGGGTTGAGGGAGTCGCTCGCCGTGATCCAAATCACCGGAGATCCTAGCGCCGAACGGACGGCACCTCCGCTTCTCAACACACGACGGTCAGCGTGAAGTCTCCTCCGCCTTGATCCAGCAAGGGGAAGGAGAGGTTGATGAAGATCCAAAGAAGACGACGGCGTGGTGGTGGATGCAGAGATTCTAGCAGGCTTCGCCAAGCAACTGCGGGAGGAGGAAGCGGTGTAGCAGGGGGAGGGAGGTGCCAAGACTCAGGGTGCGGCTGCCCTCCCTCCCCCCTCCTTTTAATAGGCCCCCAGGGGGGGCGCCGGCCCTGGAGATTGAATCTCCCAAGGGGGCGGCGGCCAGGGGGGTGGAGTGCCCCCAAGGCAAGTGGTGCGCCTCACCCTAGGGTTTCCAACCCTAGGCTAGGAGGCCAAGTGGGGCGCACCAGCCCACCAGGCTGGTTCCTCCCCACTTCAGCCCACGGGTCCCTCCGAGATAGGTGGCCCCACCCGGTGGACCCCCGGGACCCTTCCGGTGGTCCCAGACAATACACGGTGACTCCGAAACTTTTCCGATGGCCGAAACAGCACTTCTAATATATAATTCTTTACCTCCGAACCATTCCGAACTCCTCGTGACGCCCCGGATCTCATCCGGACTCAACAACTTTCGGTTTGCTGCATACTCATATCATACAACCCTAGCGCCACCGAACCTTATGTGTAGACCCTACGGGTTCGGGGACATGCGCATATGACCGAGACGGCTCTCCCGTCAATAACCAACAGCGAGATCTGGATACCCATGTTGGCTCCTACATACTCCTCGATGATCTCATCGGATGAACCACGATGTCGAGGATTCAAGCAATCCAGATACTATTCCCTTTGTCATCGGTATAGTTACTTGCCCGAGATTCGATCGTCGGTATCCCAATACCTCGCTCAATCTCGTTACAAGAAGTCACTTTACGCTGCATCGTAATGCATGATCCCGTGACCAAACACTTGGTCACTCGAGCTCATTATGATGATGCATTACCGAGTGGCCCAGTGATACCTCTCCGTAATACGGAGTGACAAATCCTAGTCTCGATCCGTGTCAACCCAATGACACTTTTCGAGATACCGTAGTGCACCTTTATAGTCACCCGCCACGTTGTGACGCTTGGTACACCCAAAGCACTCCTACGGATCCGGAGTTACACGATCTCATGGTCTAAGGAAAAGATACTTGACATTGGAAAAGCTCTAGCAAAACGAACTACACGATCTTGTGCTATGCTTAGGATTGTCTTGTCCATCACATCATTCTCCTAATGATGTGATCCCGTTATCGATGACATCCAATGTCCATAGTCGGAAACCATGACTATCTATTGATAAACGAGCTAGTCAACTAGAGGCTCACTAGGGACATATTGTGGTCTATGTATTCACATGTGTATTACGATTTTCGGATAATACAATTATAGCATGAATAAAAGACAATTATCATGAACAAGGAAATATAATAATAATCCTTTTATTATTGCCTCTAGGGCATATTTCCAACAGAAATAGAGGAGGAAGTTTATGTTAAACAACCTCCCGGCTTTGTCAATCCTAAGAAACCCAATCATGTTTACAAACTTCACAAAGCTCTTTATGGACTTAAATAAGCTCCTAGAGCATGGTATAAATGCTTGACCAAGTTCCTTATTGAAAAAGGCTTTGAAATTGGGAAAATTGATTCTACTCTTTTTACTAAAAGGGTTAATGGTGAACTCTTTGTGTGCCAAATTTATGTTGATGATATTATATTTGGTTCAACTAACCCTCATTTTAGTGAAAAGTTTGGGAAGCTAATGTCGGAGAAGTTTGAGATGTCTATGATGAGTGAACTCAAATTCTTTATTGGTTTGCAAATCAAGCAAACTAAGGAAGGTACTTTTGTCTCGCAAACAAAGTACACCAAGGACTTATTCAAGAAGTTCAATATGCAAGAATGCAAAGGTATGACTACACCCATGCCTACTAGTGGACATCTTGACTTAACCAAAGATGGTGAACCGTTGATCAAAAGGTTTATCGCCTATGATTGGTTCATTGTTATATCTATGTGCTTCACGTCCCAATATTATGCTAAGTGTGTGCATGTGTGCACGATATCAAGCTGCCCTAAAGAATGTCATCTTAATGCCGTGAAAAGGATAGTGAGATACTTAATCCATACACCAAATTTTGGCATTTGGTATCCTAAGAGGGCCTCTTTCGATCTTGTTGGCTATTCCGACTCGGACTATGCCGAGACAAGGTTGATAGAAAGTCCACTTCGGTACTTGTCAATTTCTTGGTAGATCTCTTGTGTCTTGGTCCTCCAAGAAACAAAACTCGGTATCCTTATCCACCTTGAAGTTGAATATATTGCCGCTGGTTCATGTTGTGCTCAATTACTTTGGATGACCCAAACTCTTAAAGATTATGGGATATATGTGAGACATGTTCCATTGCTTTGTGATAATGAAAGTGCTATCAACATTGGTCGTAATCCTGCAACATTCTCGAACTAAGCATATTGAAGTTCGTCATCATTTCATTCGAGATCATGTTGCTAAGGGTGACATTGATCTTAAGCATGTTCGCACCGAAAAGCAATTAGCGGATATATTCACTAAACCTCTTGATGAGAAAGTGTTTTGCAGGTTAAGAGGAGAATTGAACATCATTGATGCTTCAAACTTGGAGTAGAAACTCCATTGGATACATGCAAGACATGAGCTTATGACTAATCCTTGATATTTCTCTTATGATGAAAAACTTATGTCTTGGATATATTTGTATCTTGCATGTTATCTAACCCATGTAGGTACTTGGTTGAATCAAATTCCATGAGGTTAAAACCTACTCATATCTTGAGCAATCTCTACATCACCAAGTCTCTACACAAGGTGGTTGAAGACAAGGAAGCACGAAACCATTCAAACATATCCTTTGATTTAATTCTATGTTGAGTTTCATGATTGTCATTTTGGATATACAAGTGCTCTTCCTTGCAAGAACTAACCCATGTAGGAAGATGGACTCAAATTCCAAGTGGTGCTCCAAATTCTTGATGAGCTACATCAACGTTGAGCAACCCACGCAAGTTCAACTACATGGACAACACCACCAACCAAGGTATGTTATTCCATCTTAGAGAAGCTTTACTCCGAGTCATGAGTTAAAGCAACTCGACAAGATGTGAATACATCAAGATGCTTAAACAAAAAGTGGCAACCCCATTTTGAGCTTAAACGATGAGTATGGCCTATGATCAAGTGATCTCACTTGACTCCTAAGTCAATATACTCTAACATAGGTGACTTTGTCGCCGACCATCTCTAGATGAAGTTCTCCTGTGTTCTTTTCTGAGTTTTTGCATTTGTGTTTCCCCTTTCAAAAAAAAACTTCATCTAGATTTCTTTATGTTTTCTCTGCATTTTCTGCATCTAATTCCTTGCATATCTTTCAGTTAATTCCTTGCAAATTTTTGTGAGATCTTACTAGTCTAGTGAGCTGAGGTGACAAGTGTTCTCTCTGTGATGAACTCGTTACACCAATTTGTTATTTTCGGACCAATCAATATTTTGACGATCAAGCATACCACTCGGTGCCACCGATTTCATAACAGGAAAAACTCTTTGCCACATATTCTGTGTTTCTTCCGATCCAGCTCCACTCAATGAATCTTGTCCTCTACAAGCATCACATT
Source organism: Aegilops longissima (assembly GCA_021605205.1). NCBI lineage: Eukaryota > Viridiplantae > Streptophyta > Magnoliopsida > Poales > Poaceae > Aegilops > Aegilops longissima. The sequence goes on along the minus strand of CM038679.1, from coordinate 499,229,793 downwards.
TTCATCATTGCTTTGTTCTCGTGTCTCAAGGACCAAACCCATTCGATGACTCTGTAAGACCCTTCTTGGAAATTGATGTCAAAGGGGGAGAGAAAGAACATCAAAGCTTATCATTTGGAGATAGAGAGAGAGCATCAAAACTTATCACCTTTCTTCTAGGGGGAGAGACCCTCAAAAGACGAGAGAGATCTCCAGGGGGAGAGGATACTTAAGTAGAAAGTATTTCTCAAGGATCCCAGATGCTTGGTGTTCAAGAGGAGAGATGTCCACATGTCTTCTTGAGGGAGAGACATGTCCATATGATCTGTTGTGCTCAATTCTGCATTAGCATACATTAGCTCAACTTTAGCTCGATCATCACCATATCTTTCAGCTCTGTTTTCCTTCAGTTCTGATTTTCTGCTCCCTATCTTCTCCCCAAGATCCCATGTTAGATTCTGGGGAGCAAGACATCTAAGGGAAAGAGATAATTTAAATTCATTGCATATCTTTACTCTTGGGGACATGTCTAATCCAATGTGGTACTCAGACTCACTCTCTACATGTCATCCCAGCCTTGGTATTCTTGTGGTTTCTTCTGCTTGCTCGCTAGTAGATGTACCGTGTTATCTAACCTTGTTTGTGCAGGTTCATTCCATCCTAAGCCAACTCAAGACCACAAGGTAAGTATATGCATCACAATCATGTGTATGAGGAATTCTTGCTGATGTACATACTGCTTGCAAGAAGGACTCATGGGCATGAAGGTATTCTCTTTAATACTTTTTGCTCAAGCATATAGCCAAGATACATGTAACACACTGCTGCTCTATCATGGTTATGCTATCACATGCTTCTATATTTCATATTCACATGATTGCATACATGTAGGGGAGCCTATGCTTGTTACATGTCTTTCCAAAGCTTTACTTGCTATTCTTTATATCTTTATCTAAAGCTTTGATGTATGTTGCCATCAATTACCAAAAAGGGGGAGATTGAAAGCACAAGTGCTCCCTAGGTGGTTTTGGTAATTAATGACAACATATCTCTTGTTGGACTAACACTTTTATCTAGTATGTTTCAGATAAGTTCAACCATGGAGTGGCATGGACTAAAGGATGTGGGAACTCCTTCAAGATACTAAGGACAAAGGATTGGCTCAAGCTTCAAGCTCAAGACTCTTCATTTTACATTTTAGTGATCCAAGATCACATCGAGTCCATAGGAAAAGCCAATACTATCAAGGAGGAATGAGGTGTTGCTTAATGAGCCTCTTGCTTCAAAGTGCTTAGTGATATGCTCCAAATACCCTCAACTACTTTCCTACTTCCACATATTTGTCCTAAACCTAAAGTCAAACTCGGCCCCACTGATTCTTTCTATCCGGCGCCACCGAGTTTGGATGTCTTAGCTGTAGGGGAACGTAGCAGAAATTCAAAATTTTCCTACGTGTCACCAAGATCTATCTATGGAGAAACTAGCAACGAGGGGAAGGAGAGTGCATCTACATACCCTTGTAGATCGCTAAGCGGAAGCGCTCAAGAGAACGGGTTGAAGGAGTCGATACTGTCGTGATCCAAATCACGGAGATCCTAGTGCCGAACGGACGGCACCTCCGCTGCTCAACACACGTACAGCCGGTGACGCCTCCCACACCTTGATCCAGCAAGGAGAGAGGGAGAGGTTGAGGAAGATTCTGTCCAGCAGCAGCACAACGGCGTGGTGGTGATGGAGGAGTGTGGCAATCCTGCAGGGCTTCGCCAAGCACCGCGGGAGAGGAGGAGGAAGAGAGGTAGGGCTGCGCCAAGAGGGAGAGAAACTCATGTGTTGGGCAGCCCCTAGACCTCAACTATTTATAGGGGAGGGAGGCTGCGCCTCTTGGGTTCCTCCCGGGGTGGCGGCAGCCCCAGATCCCATCTGGTGGCGGCGAAGGGAGAGAGGAGGCGCACTGGGTGGGCCTTAGGCCCATCCGCCCTAGGGCTTGCCCTCCCACTTTCCTCGCGCCTTGGGCCTTGTGGGGGGGCACCAGCCCACCGGGCTGGTCCCTCCCACACTTGGCCCAAGCAGCCCTCCGGGATGGTGGGCTCACTTAGTGGACCCCGGACTCTCCCTGGTCCCAATACGCTATCGACAAAACCCAAACTTTTCCGGTGACCAAAACAGGACTTCCCATATATAAATATTTACCTCTCGACCATTCCGAACTCCTCGTGACGTCCGGATCTCATCCGGACTCAACAACATTCGCAACCACATACAAACTTCCTTTATAACCCTAGCGCCATCGAACCTTATGTGTAGACCCTACGGTTCGGGAACCATGCGACATGACCGAGACGTTCTCCGTCAATAACCAACAGCGGATCTGGATACCCATGTTGGCTCCTACATGTTCCACGATGATCTCATCGGATGAACCACGATGTCAAGGACTCAATCAATCCCGTGATACAATTCCCTTTGTCTAGCGGTATTGTACTTGCCCGAGATTCGATCGTCGGTATGCCGATACCTTGTTCAATCTCGCTGCGGCAAGTCTCTTTACTCGCTCCGTAACACATCATCCCGAGATCAACCCCTTGGTCACATTGTGCACATTATGATGATGTCCTACCGAGTGGGCCCGAGATACCTCTCCGCTAACCGTAGTGACAAATCCCAGCCTCGATTCGTACAACCCAACAGACACTTTCGGAGATACCCGTAGTGCACCTTTATAGCCACCCAGCCATTGCCAGGACGCTTTCAGACACCCAAAGCATTCCTACGGTATCCGGAGTTGCACAATCTCATGGTCTAAGGAAATGATACTTGACATTATAAAAGCTTCAAAGATACCTAACCACGCATCTTTGTGCTAGGCTTAGGATTGTCTTGTCCATCACATCATTCTCCTAATGATGTGATCCCGCTATCAACGACATCCAATGTCCATGGTCAGAAACCGTAACCATCGGTTGATCAACGAGCTAGTCAACTAGAGGCTTGCTAGGGACATGGTGTTGTCTATGTACCCACACATGTATCTGAGTTTCCTATCAATACAATTATAGCATGGATAATAAACGATTATCATGAAAAAGGAAATATAATAATAACTAATTTATTATTGCCTCTAGGGCATATTTCCAACAGTCTCCCACTTGCAGTAGAGTCAATAATCTAGTTCACATCGCCATGTGATTAACACTCACAGGTCACATCACCATGTGACCAACATCCAAAGAGTTTACTAGTGTCACTAAACTAGTTCACATCATCAAGTGATTAAGACTCAATGAGTTCTGGGGTTTGATCATGTTTTGCTTGTGAGAGAGGTTTTAGTCAACGGGTCTGCAACATTCAGATCCGTATGTACTTCGCAAATCTCTAGGTCATATTGTAAATGCTGCTTCCAAGCTCCACTTGGAGCTATTCCAAATGGTTGCTCCACTATACGTATCCGGTTTGCTACTCAGAGTCACTCGGATAGGTGTTAAAGCTTGCATGGACGTAACCCTTTATGCCGAACTCTTTATCACCTCCATAATCAAGAAACATGTCCTTATTTACTCCAAGGACAATTTTGACCGCTGTCCAATGATCCATTCTGGATCATTCTTGTACCCCTTGATCGACTCATGGCAAGGCACACTTCCGTGCAAGACACAACATAGCATACTATAGAGCCTACGTCTCGAAGCATAGGGACGACCTTTGTCCTTTCTCTCTATTCTGCCGTGGTTGAGCTTTAAGTCTTAACTTCGTACCTTACATCTCGTGCAAGAACTCCTTCTTTGATCGATCCATCTTGAACACCTTCAAGATCATGTCAAGGTATATGCTCATTTGAAAGTACCATTGCCGCGTTTTTATCTATCCTCATAGATCTTGATGCTCAATGTTCAAGTAGCTTAATTCAGGTTTTCTATTGAAAACACCTTTCAAATAACCCTATATGCTTTCCAGAAATTCTACATCATTTCGATCAACAATATGTCAACAACATATACTTATCGAAATTTATAGTGCTCCCACTCACTTCTTTGGAAATACAAGTTTTCATAAACTTTGTATAAACCCAAAATCTTTGATCATCTTATCAAAGTGCATATTCCAACTCCGAGATGCTTACTCCATCCATGGAAGGATCGCTGTAGTTAGCATACCTTTTAGCATCCTTAGGATCGACAAAACCTTTTGATTGTATCACATACAACCTTTCCTTACTAAAACCGGTAAGGAAACTCATTTTGACATCCATCCGCCAGATTTCATAAATGCAGCTAATGCTAACATGATTCCGACGGACTTAAGATCGCTACGGATGAGAAAATCTCATCGTAGTCAACTCCTTGAACTTGTGAAAACTCTTCACCACAAGTCGAGCTTCATAGACGGTGACATTACCGCCCACGCTCGTCTTCTTCTTAAAGATCCATTTATCTTAATGGCTTGCCGATCATCGGGCAAGTCCACCAAAGTCCATGCTTTGTTCTCGATGCATGGATCCTATCTCGATTTCATGGCTTCTAACCATTTGTCGGAATTTGGGCCCACCATCGCTTCTCCATAGCTCGAGGTTCATTGTTGTCTAGCAACATGACCTCAAGACATGATTACTGTACCACTCAAGTAGTACGCATCCTTGTCACCCCACGAGGTATGGTAGTGACTTGATCCAAAACTTCATGATCACTATCATAAGCTTCTACTTCAATTGGTGTAGGCGCCACAGAACAACTTCCCGTGCCCTCGCTACACACTTGTTGAAGTGATGGTTCAATAACCTCATCAAGTCTCCACCATCCTCCCACTCAATTCTTTCGAGAGAAACTTTTCCTGAAAGGACCTAATTCTAGAAACAATCCTTTTGCTTCCGAACTGAGATTGGAGGTATACCCAACTATTTTGGGTGTCCTATGAAGATGCATTTGTCCGCTTTGGGTTCGAGCTTATCAACCTGAAACTTTTTCACATAAGCGCCGCAGCCCCAAACTTTAAGAAACGACAATTTAGGTTTCTCCAAACCATAGTTCAAACGGTGTCGCCTCAACGGAATTACGTGGTGCCCTATTAAAGTGAGTGCGGTTGTCTCTAATCCCTAACCCATGAACGATAGTGGTAATTCGATAAGAGACATCATGGTACGATCATATCCAATAGGGTGCAACTATGATGTTTGGACACACCATCACACTATGGTGTTCCAGCGGTATTTATTGTGAAACAATTTCCACAATGTCTTAATTATGCGTGCTAAGCTCAGAACTCAGATACTCATCTCTATGATCATATCATAGACATTTTATCCTCTTGTCACGATGATCTTCAACTTCACTCTGAAATTACTTGAACCATTCAATAATTCAGACTTGTGTTTCATCAAGTAAATACACTCAAGATCTACTTAAATCATCCATGAAATAAGAACATAACGATATTCATCGTGATGCCTCAACACTCATTGGACTGCACACATCAAAATGTGTTACTTCCAACAAGTTGCTATCTTGTTCCATCTTATCAAACCGAGGCTTTTCAGTCATCTTGCCCATGTGGTATGATTTGCATATCTCAAGTGATTCAAAATCAAGTGAGTCTCAGAGCGACCCGACCTCGCACGGTCAAGCCTCGTGTATCCGTGCCATCCTCGGATCAAGATGTCGGCACACACGGTACATCAATGTATATATCAAAGTGCAATCACATGTATAAATAACGAAATGATATATACCTCATAATACTCAGCGGAAACAATCAAACGGGTGTGGAGTCCCATCAACGCCATCGGCAGGTTGAGTGTAGACCGTAAACTCAGATCGTAACTCTTACTGTCGAGGAAATATCTGCAACATGATACGTTGCAGCCGTGTAGGTCAAGTACATTGAATGTACCGCAAGATCACAACATGAGAAAACGGATGATAAAACTATACTATATGCAATATGGCTTTGTGGCTCAGATTCGAATTTTGTTTGCGTAAAAGCTGGTTTTATTTTACCTACATCAAAGGAATAAAATGAAGCCTGTACTATGGAGTTTTTTCTGTCATGACATGGTTCCGCCAACCGATGTCTCATAGCCCAAAATCATCATAAGTTGCCCACAATTGTTATCAATCCGTGTTGAGAGTTCCGAGATAGATCCAAGTCCAGATGCTCAAATTGTCCGTGAATCGGGACACGGCTAATCGATTAGGTTTTAACCTCTCGCAGAGGTTTGTACACTTTACCCGCAAGATTCGATCCTCTCTTTACGTTCTCGCACTTCGAGTGTTTGAGAACAAGATGACCAAACATGGTCTTCCAAAGAGTTCCTCGACCACCGTCCGTACTCAACCCATCCTACCGTAGTTCTACATCTGCTAGTACCGCCCCAGCCAGAGTCACAACTAAGGTCAACCAAGCCAGAGCCCATAATGACTTGCGGTTGCACAGTAAGCTTCCGGCGTGAAGTATTCTTCCGCTCTTTGAGTCTGGGTGAAGCTCGCAAGATGTCATGGCGCTTCTCCATGCATCCCGCCAGCCATCGGTTTCTCCAGGTGCCCACAACCGCCCTTCACCCAGAGTGCGATTGAATTCTTGTCTTGAGTCTTGAAGTCTTGAGGCCTTGAAGATGCAGTCCTTGCAGCTTTCATCATGGTGTTGTCGCCAATGACGAGATCCTCCATTCTCACACCACTCCCGAAAGCACTCATACCAAACCCCGCCTACTATAGCGTAGCATTAAATAAAATATTGTCCCGGCTTGGTAACAGGGGTGGGTTCCTACCTCGTGCATACTACTCAACTACAAGGATTCAATAACACTCTTCGAGGGGTGGTTGCAAGGATGCCACTAAATGCAATAAAAACATAGGTATGAAAGCAATGATCAAAGTGAACTTGCCTTGTTGACGATCTTCAAAAACTAGGGTTTCAGAGTAGCAATCTTCAGACTCGGAAATTCTACCGAGGCAAACAATAACTATAATAAGCACATAGCATAACATAACATAACAAAGTAACACACCAAAACCAACAAAGCAAAACCCAAAGGAAAACTTAAAGAAAAAATAACTCAAAGTTTCCTACTTCAAATAACCACAAAATAGTTTTATATAACAAAAATTTCTTAACATCACCTAATCATGGTTTTATGTTAACTAAACAGAAAATATTTCATTAAGCAACTAGGAGCAAAAGAATTAAATAAAAATCTATTATGAAACTCCCGAATAAGGAAAACAAGATTTAATTCAAATCTGATCTAACTCAATTTTTATAAATCCAAACATAGACAAATTATATATTTTTGAAACTACAAGAAAATTGTGATCTAACGCAAAAAGAATCAGCATCATTGGACTTCTAGATCAAAAGTTATAGGCTAAACAAGAACGGAACTAAATCTGTTACGGAAATAAATCTGAAAACGAAAACGGAGTTACCAGACGTGAGGTAGAGATGGCAGGAAGGAGACGGCGATGTGGAGGGCTGCTCGAGGGGGGGCGAGGTCGCCGGCGAGGGTGGGGGTGGCGGAGGAGGGGTCGGCGCTGGGGAGGTGGCGCTGGGCGATGGGGAGGTTCCAGGAGAGCTCCCGTGAGCGTTTTAGGCAGGAAAAGGAGGACGGTGGCAGAAGGCTACGGGCAGGAGGGGCGTGGTCATGGGAAAATGGAACGAGGATAGGAGGGGTTTTATAGGCGGTCTCGGGAGGCGCTGGGATGGAAAGACGAGGAGATCGGGAAGGTGGAGATTCTGCTCCATGGATATGGAAAGCTTGTGTAACGTGAGAGGAAACAGAGGAAGGAGATGATCTCTTGTTGGGCTAGAATAGGAAGTGCTTAATGGGCCAGCAGGTTTTTCCTAATAAAACGATTCCATTCCTATTTTTAAAATTAGGAAACTAAAACAATAAAAGGAAATCAAATCAATTCGAATAAAGAGTTTTTATATACTAAAATTATCAGAAAAATAAAATGTAGATGATGAGCATTATTCCACGGCCAAAATAAAAACTAAAAAAATGTTTTTCAGAAAATCCCTAAAGGCTTTATTTCTTTTTGCAAATAATTTTAAATAAAAACTTTGGTTTTTCTTGGCTCAATATTTTCAAAATGCCCCTGATTTTGGAGGGTCATTTTCTCCGCTTTTCTTGCTTGCAAGAATTTATTTTCGGGTATTTCTCGGGAAGAAAAATAGAGAAGCAAGTGCAAATATTTGAAAGAATTAAATTGCAAAAACTCCGTTCAAATTCTTTATAGTTGAAGAAGTCATGTCATCTTCTCTCATTGATTTTAATAGGATGAATTTGAATTTACCGGAGAAGGGGAAAGTCATTTTATTCCCTCTCTTTCAAAAGTTTTTAAAAAGGTTCAAATTTCACTCAAGTTTAATTCACTCAAGCAAACAAACAAACAATTCAATTAATTATATTAACATTCCAAAATTTGGGATGTTACAGAGTCCAAATGATCCATCTGCATGGAGTTTCTTCATGCGTATACACCAATAGACATGGTTCGCATGTCTCAAACTTTTCAAAATGAGTGAGTCCAAAGATCCATCAACATGGAGCTTCTTCATGCTACACCAATATGACTTACATGGCAGTGCCACAAGTAAGTGGTACTATCATTACTATCTTATATCTTTTGGCATGAAAATGTGTATCACTACGATCGAGATTCAATAAACCATTCTCTTAGGCGCAAGACCATTGAAGGTATTATTCAAATAAACAGAGTAACCATTATTCTCCTTAAATGAATAACCGTATTGCAATAGACATAATCCAATCATGTCTATGCTCAATGCAAACACCAAATAACAATTATTTTAACACAAATCTCGATGGTAGAGGGAGCGTGCGATGCTTGATCACATCAACCTTGGAAACACTTCCAACACATATCGTCACCACCTTTAGCTAGTCTCCGCTTATTCCGTAGCTTTTATTTCGAGTTACTAACACTTAGCAACCGAACCGTATCTAATACCCTGGTGCTACTAGGAGTACTAGTAAAATATACATTAACATAATGTATATCCAATATACTTCTATCGACCTCGCCAACCTTCTCATCTACCAAGTATCTAGGGTAATTCTGCCCGTTGGCTGCTCCCTTATTACGTAAGCACTTAGTCTCGGGTTTGGGTTCAACCTTGAGTTTCTTCACTGGAGCAGCAACTGATTTGCCGTTTCATGAAGTACCCCTTCTTGCCCTTGCCCTTCTTAAAACTAATGGTTTCACTAACCATCAACAATGATGCTCCTTCTTGATTTCTACATTCGCGGTGTCGAACATTGCGAATAGCTCAAGGATCATCATATCTATCCCTGATATGTTATAGTTCATCACGAAGCTCTATCAGCTTGGTGGCAATGTCTTTGGAGAAACATCACTATCTCATCTGGAAGATCAACTCCCACTCGATTCAAGTGATTTTTGCACTCAGAAAATCTAAGCACAAGCTCAACGATTGAGCTTTTCTCCCTTAGTTTGCAGGCTAAGAAAATCGTCGGAGGTCTTATACCTCTTGACGTGGGCACGAGCCTGAAATTCCAATTTCAGCCCTCGAAACATCTCATATGTTCCGCGATGTTTCAAAACGCCTTTGGTGCCTCAACTCTAAACCGCTTAACTCGAACTATCACGTAGTTATCAAACGTGTATGTCCGATGTTCGCAACATCCACGTACATTTGGGGTTCTACACACCGAGCGTGCATTAAGGACATAAGCTTTCTCTCGATCGCATAATCGCCATCGTCAACTTTCAACTATATTTTTCTAGGAACATATCTAAAATAGTAGAACTATAGCGCGAGCTATGACATAATTTGCAAAGGGCTTTTGACTATGTTCAGGATAATTAAGATCATCTAATGTACTCCCACCAGATAGACATCCTCTAGTCATCTAAGTGATTACATGATCCGAGTCAACTAGGCCGCAGCGATCATCACGTGAGACGGACTAGTCACCATCGGTGAACATCTTCATGTTGATCGATTCTACTATACGACTCATGCTCGACCTTTCGGTCTCTTGTGTTCAAGCCATGTCCGTACATGCTAGGCTCGCAAGTTAACCTAAGTGTTTCAGCGGTGTAAATCTGGCTTACACCCGCTGTATGTGAACATAAGAATCTATCACACCCGATCATCACGTGGTGCTTCAAACGATTTAACTTTCGCAACGGTGCATAGTTAGGGGAACACTTTCTTGAAATTTTAATAAGGGATCATCTTATTTACTACCGTCGTTCTAAGCAAATAAGATGCATAAACATGATAAACATCACATGCAATCAAATAGTGACATGATATGGCCATTATCATTTTGCTCCTTTTGATCTCCATCTTCGGGGCTCCATGATCATCATCGTCACCGGCATGACACCATGATCTCCATCATCATGATCTCCATCATCGTGTCTTCATGAAGTTGTCTCGCCAACTATTACTTCTAATACTATGGCTACCGGTTAGCAACAAACTAAAGTAATTACATGGCATTGTTCAATGACACGCAGGTCATACAATAAATAAAGACAACTCCTATGGCTCCTGCCGGTTGTCATACTCATCGACATGCAAGTCGTGATTCCTATTACAAGAACATGATCAATCTCATACATCACATATCATTCATCACATTCTTCTTGGCCATATCACATCACATAGCATACCCTGGAAAAACAAGTTAGACGCCCTCTAATTGTTGTTTGCATGTTTTACGTGGCTGCTATGGGTTTCTAGCAAGAACGCTTACCCACGCAAAACCACAATGTGACATGTCAATTGCTATTTATCCTTCATAAGGACCCTTTTCATCGAATCCGCTCCGACTAAAGTGGAGAGATCGGCACTGCTAGCCGCCTTTATGCACCAAGTGCATGTCACCGGTGGAACCTGCCTCACGAAGAGCACGTAAGGTCGGTCCGGCCGCTTCATCCCACAATACCGTCAAACAAGATTGGACTAGTAACGGCAAGCATATTGAACAAAATCAACGCCCACAACTACTTTGTGTTCTACTCGTGCAAAGAATCTACGCAATAGACCTAGCTCATGATGCCACTGTTGGGGAACGAGCAGAAATTCAAAATTTTCCCACGTGTCACCAAGATCTATCTATGGAGAAACTAGCAACGAGGGAAGGCGAGTGCATCTACATACCCTTGTAGATCGCTAAGCGGAAGCGCTCAAGAGAACAGGGTTGAAGGAGTCGCACTGCCGTGATCCAAATCACCGGAGATCCTAGTGCCGAATGGACGGCACCTCCGCTGCTCAACACACGTGACAGCCCGGTGACGCCTCCCACGCCTTGATCCAGCAATGAGAGAGGGAGAGGTTGAGGAAGACTCAGACAGCAGCAGCACAATGGCGTGGTGGTGATGGAGGAGCGTGGCATCCAGCAGGCTTCGCCAAGCACCAAGGGAGAGGAGGCGAAGAGAGATAGGGCTGCGCCAAGAGGGAGAGAAACTCATGTGTTGGGCAGCCCTAGACCTCAACTATTTATAGGGGGGCTGCGCCTCTAGGGTTCCTCCCTGGGGTGGCGGCAGCCCCTGATCCCATCTGGTGGCGGCTGAAGGGGAGAGAGGGAGGCGACTGGGTGGGCCTTAGGGCCCATCTGCCCTAGGGTTTGCCCTCCCACTCTTCCCCGCGCCTTGGGCCTTGGGGGCGGCAGCCCACCGGGCTGGTCCCTCCCACACTTGGCCCAAGCAGCCCTCCGGGATGGTGGCCCCACTTGGTGGACCCCGACTCTCCGGTGGTCCCAGACGTTATCGATAAAACCCAAACTTTTCCGGTGACCAAAACAGGACTTCCCATATATAAATCTTTACCTCCGAACCATTCCTAACTCCTCGTGACGTCCGAGATCTCATCCGGACTCGAACAACATTCGTTAACCACATACAAACTTCCTTTATAACCCTAGCGCCATCGAACCTTATGTGTAGACCCTACGGTTCGGGAACCATGCGCATATGACCGAGACGTTCTCCGTCAATAACCAACAGCGGATCTGGATACCCATGTTGGCTCCTACATGTTCCATGATGATCTCATCGATGAACCACGATGTCAAGGACTCAATCAATCCCGTGATACAATTCCCTTTGTCTAGCGGTATTGTACTTGCCCGAGATTCGATCGTCGGTATGCCGATACCTTGTTCAATCTCGCTGCCGGCAAGTCTCTTTACTCGCTCCAGAACACATCATCCCGTGATCAACCCCTTGGTCACATTGTGCAAATTATGATGATGTCCTACCAAGTGGGCCCAGAGATACCTCTCCGTTAACCGGAGTGACAAATCCCGCCTTGATTCGTGCCAACCCAATGACACTTTCGGAGATACCGTAGTGCAACTTTATAGCCACCCAGCCACGTTGTGACGTTTGGTACACCTAAAGCATTCCTACGGTATCCGGAGTTGCACAATCTCATGGTCTAAGGAAATGATACTTGACATTAGAAAAGCTTCAGCATACTAACTACGCATCTTTGTGCTAGGCTTAGGATTGTCTTGTCCATCACATCATTCTCCTAATGATGTGATCCCGTTATCAACGACATCCAATGTCCATGGTCAGGAAACCGTAACCATCGGTTGATCAACGAGCTAGTCAACTAAAGGCTTGCTAGGGACATGGTGTTGTCTATGTACCCACACATGTATCTGAGTTTCCTATCAATACAATTATAGCATGGATAATAAACGATTATCATGAACAAGGAAATATAATAATAACTAATTTATTATTGCCTCTAGGGCATATTTCCAACATTAGCCACTGCCACAAATCCTAGGCAAATCGGTGTAACGCCCTCGATGCGGCTATATCTCCCACGTGTCGAAGCACGACTTAGAGGCATAACCGCATTGAAAGCAATGTCGCAAGTGAGGTAATCTTCACACAACCCATGTAATACATAAGGGAAAGAGATACATAGTTGGCTTACAGTCGCCACTTCAAACAATACATAAATAAACATCCATCATTCAGATTACACTCAAGGTCCGAGTACGGAACCAAAATAAAAGAAGATACCCCAAATGCTACACAGATCCCCAATCGTCCCAACTGGCTCCACTACGATCATCGGAAAAGACACATAGTAACGACCACGCCTCGTCGAACTCCCACTTGAGCTCGGATGCGCCACCTGACCGCATCGCCGGCACCTGCAACTGTTTTGGTAGAATCTGTGAGTCACGGGACTCAGCAATCTCACACCGCGAGATCAAGACTATTTAAGCTTATAGGAAGGACAGAGTTGTAAGGTGGAGCTGCAGCAAGTTTACTAGCATATATGGTGGCTACATTCGCAAAAGAGAGCGAGAAGAGAAGCAAGGCACGGACGTGAAGCTAGTAGCGATCAAGAAGTGATCCTGAACTACTTACGCCAAACATAACTCCAACATCGTGTTCACTTCCCGGACTCACGAGAAGAGACCATCACGGTTACACACGCGTTGATGTGTATTTTAATTGAGGTCAACTTCGGTTTTCTACAACCGACATTAACAAATTCCCATCTGCCTCATAACCGCGGGCACGGCTTTCAAAGATAATACCGCAGGGTGTCCCAACTTAGCCCATTATAAGCTCTCACGGTCAACGAAGGATATTCTTCTACCGAAGACCCGATCAATCTCGAATCCCGGACTACAAGACATTTCGACAGCAATAAAACAAGACCAGCAAAGCCACCCGACAGCCGACAAATCCCGATAGGAGCTGCACATATCTCGCTCGTGGCACATCCGGATGAGACAGCTACGAGTAAAACCAAGCCTCGAAGTTTCCCGTGGTGGCTCTGCAGCGGTTTCGGTTCGGGCCAACACTCAAGGAGCACTGGTCCGGGGTTAAATAAAGATGACCTCGGCTCGCGAAACCCGGGGAAAAAGGCTTAGGTGGCAAATGGTAAAACCAATGTTGGGCCTTGCTGGACGAGTCTTATTCAAAGCGAACTGTCAAGGGGTCCCATAAATCACCCAACCGTAAGGAACACGAAATCAAGGAACATAACACCGGTATGACGGAAACTAGGGTGGCAAGAGTGGAACAAAACACTGCATAAGGCCGAGCCTTCCACCCTTTACCAAGTATATAGATGCATTAATTATAGCAGATATATTGTGATATCCCCAACAAGTAAACATGTTCCAACAAGGAACAACATCTCCATGTTCCAACAAGGAACAAACTTCATCTTCACCGCAACTAGCAACGCTATAAGAGGGCTGAGCAAAGCGGTAACATAGCCAATCAACGGTTTGCTAGGAAAGGATGGTTAGGGCTGACATGGCAATATGGGTGGCATGATAAGCAAGTGATAGGCATCGAGCATAGGCATAGCAAAAGAGCGAGCATCTAGCATAGCAAAGATAGAAGTGATTTCGAGGGTATGGTCATCTTGCTCGCAATGTTCTCGAGTTGTCGAAAGCTTGATCCTCGTAAGCGTTCTCAACAGGTTCCTCGCTCACGCACTCATCTCCGGCTCTACCCAAAGCAAGAACACAAACAAAGGAACCACAATAAATCACGTGCAATGCACAAGCAACATGATGCAAAACATGACATGATATTCGAGATGTGATATGCAATGCGATGCGCGCTCCGAAGGAAAATGATGAACCAGGCATCAACTTGGCAAACCAAGTATGCCGCTGAAAGATGAGATGATTTCGTTGAAATCGATATAAAGATCACCGAATCGGATGCACGGTTTGCAAATGACAAGCAAAACAAGAATGGCACAAATCGCCATTAACAAAGATGATGCCACTTAGCAAGCAACAAGAAATTAAGCTACTGCCCCAAACGTACCAACAAAGTATATGGCAGTGATCTACTCAAGATGCTTGACAAAAGATGAACACTGAGCTACGGCTAATTCACAACATAACAGGTTCAAACAAGCATGGCAAAAGTGCAAAACATAACAGCTTCACAGACTTAGTGAAATTATGAACATGGCAAAACAGCATCGTAGCAATGTTCAGAGCAAGAAAACAACATGCTACAGGAACTTATAATAGCAAAACAAGGCATGGCATGAATCTACTCAAAGCATAGAACAAAAGTCCCTTACTGACCATAAGCCAAAAGGATCAGAAAATATAGTAACACCCATGTCAAAATAGCAAGTTTCGTTAACAGATTCAGCAACATGGCATGGCAAAAACAGATAACAAGTAGGCATGTTTAAGAGCTCAAAGCACTCACTACAGAGCCTTAAATGATAAACTAAGCATACATACATCAAGAAGACATGGCATAGAAGACATACATGGCAAGAACAACATCATAGCATACACGGATCAACCACAACAACCTTGGCAAAATTGAATAACATGTAAACAATCTACCAGAAACATTTTATAGCAAAAGTAGAGCTCGATTGACTCAAGCTATGGCACTCCATAATTGCAAACAAAGGCATGGATGGATAGAGCATAACCATATGTTCAAAACATCCTTATGAAGTATCTCAAAATATGCATAGATCTCTCGGTAGCATCAAGTTAACATGGCATCAAAATATCACTAAACAGGCTGAAATCAGCAACATCAGAAGCCTAGTTTGCATGCTTGTGCTAGTCACCACATAGATCACAAAAATACATGGCATACACCCCTAGAAAGATGGCATGGCATATTACAAAACACATGTAGGACTCAAATTCATAGGGTGCACACATCAATCATAGAAAAATAACAAAAGTGCATGTTCTGTTAAGAAATGAAACTAACATCACATAGCCCTCTTCCAACAGCATTTCGGCATCAAGATGAGCTCAAATGAAAATGATGCAATGAGATGAAATGATCTACTCATCGAGACTAACATTTTGACATATTACACGCACTAAACGGGCTACAGGTGCAAAGTTATGATGCGTTGAAAATGCCACAAATTAATCAACGGAATAAGAACTTAGACGAAAATTGGGGGAAAGTCAACCGTCAAGGGTCCGATCCAGATCCGATCGAGGGCGGCGGTGGCGCGGCTCATCGGAGCCGGGACGAGGCCGGAGGAGGGAGAGGAGGCGGGCCACGGAGGAGGGCGCCGCGGCGGAGACGGGCGGCGCGCGACGGCGGTACGGCGGTCGTGGTGGTGGCGTGGGTGGTGGCGGCCGGAGTCGGGTCGGTGGCGACGGCCGGCGGGAGGGCTGGTGGTCGAGCGGGCCTCGCCTGGCTCTCGGCGGGCGGGCGGCGCTGGCGCGCGAACGGGGACCCGGTGACACGTGTCGTCTGGCCGAGAGGTTGCGGGCGCGGCGGACGTTGTCCGCGGGCGGGGTATTTTTGTCCCGGCGAGAGGAGGAAGGCTAGGGTTTTTGGAGGAAGAAGACCCGGATTTGGACGGGGAGGTGTTTAAATAGGCATAGAGGGAGCTAGGAGAGTCCAAATGAGGTGTAGTTTTTACCACACGATCGTGATCGAACGACGGAGAGCATGGAAGTGACTTAGATGGGTTATTGGACTATTTTGAGGGTGTTGGGCTGCAACCTAAAAGAGGCCTTTTGAGAGTGCGGTTAACCGCTGAGTACCAAACGAGCTCCAAATGACCGAAACTTGACCGGTGGTCTACCGTGGTATACCAAGGCCACTTGACAAACCTCGTCCATTCCGAGAAGGTTTAGTACCCGCCACGGAAAAACGTAAAAGGGGACGCCGGGAACATAGGAGTGCCGATTGCAAAACGGACAACGGAAAATGCTCGAATCATGAGACTAACACGTATGCAAATGAGATGCACATGATGACATGATATGAAATGCATGACATGGACAAAATGCAAAATGAAGAAAAACCCAACCACGGAGGGAATATCATATCACAATGCCGAAAATGGCAAGAGTTGGAGTTACAAATATGGAAAGTTACATCCGGGTGTTACAACACTCCACCACTACAAGAGGATCTCGCCCCGAGATCTAGGACTGAAAGAACTCCGGATATTCGAACGGAGGTGATCCTCGCGCCCCGTGTGGCTTCACGGTCGGAATGGTGTGACCACTTCACTTTCGGAATTTGATTGACTTGTTGCGAGTCTTGCGCCGGTTTCTTCAAGAATAGCAACGGGTGCTCATGATAAGAGAGATCTTCTTGAAGGTCAATTTCTTCAAGTTGATAGTGCGCTCAGAGTCTTGAAGCACTTTAAGTTGTGACACATGAAACACATCGTGCACGCTCGCGAAGTTGGACGGAAGCTCGTTGATAGGCTAGATCGCCTCTTTGCCAATGATCTTGAAAGGACCCACGATCTAGGGGCAAGCTTCCTTTGATACCGGGCGACGAGTGCCTTTCATTGAGAGACGCGGAGGTAGACATGGTCTCCGATTTCAAAAGCCACATCACGGTGCTTGTCATCATAATAGCTCTTCCGCGCGATTATGCGGCTTTGAGATTCTCACGAATGACTTTGCACATTTCTTCGCTTCGGATCAAGTCGTTGCCAAGAAGTTGGCGCTCACCTGCCTCGCACCAATTGAGAGGAGTACGACACTTTTCGCCATAGAGAATTTCAATGGGGCCTTGCCCAACTCGCTTGGAAGCTGTTGTTGTAGGAGAACTCGCATATGGAAGACAATCTTCCCACTTCATACCGAAGAAATGACACAAGCCCCGAGCATATCTTCAAGGATTTGATTGACTCGCCGACTTGGCCACTTGTTTGAGGATGGAAAGCTGTGCTGAAACGAATGTTGGTGCCCATGGCCTTCAAAAGAATCCCAAAACTTGTAGGTAAAGATGCTGCCACGGTCTCAAGAGATCACTTGTGGAATGCCGCAAGGAGACAATCCTCGAGGTGTATAGCTCGCCAACCGAGCTGCTGTGATAGATTCTTTGATTGGAAGAAAATGAGCCACTTTAGTAAGCTTGTCAATGACAACGAAGATAGCATCATTTCCACGCTTGGACTTTGGAAACCAGTCACGAAGTCCATTTCAATATGATCAAACTTCCATTCGGAATAGCAAGAGGTTGAAGGAGACCAGCTGGTCGTTGGTGTTCGCTTTCACTCTTCTCGCAGACATCACACTCATTCACGAATTGAGCAATTTCTCGCTTCATTCGAGTCCACCAATATGATGCTTGAGGTCATGGTACATCTTCGCATTTCCGTGATGAATGGATAGAAGCGAATTGTGTGCCTTGTTCATAATGACTTTACGAGATCACCCTTTGGAACCACAATCCGTCCTCAAGAAAAGAGTATCTTTGTCATCAATGTGGAAGCACTTGTACTTGAATGCCCTTGTCGATACCACGCTTCACCTTTTTCACCATGGTATCCGAAGTTGAGCCTCACGAATCTGATCTTCCAAAGTAGGAGAGAATATGAGGTTGGCAAGAAAGCCTTGAGGAACAACTTGAAGATTCAGCTTATGGAAAGCTTCACAGAGATCCGGTTGGAAGGGCTTGAGGATTAAAGCTGCAATAAGCCTTCCTGCTCAAAGCATCTGCAATGACATTGGCCTTGCCCGAGTATATTCAATACTTGGATTGTACTCTTGAATCATTTCACCCATCGAGTCTGCCTCGAGGTTGAGGTTGGGTTGAGTGAAGATATACTTGAGACTCTTGTGATCGGTGAAAATGTCCACTTTCCTTCCCAACAAGAGATGTCTCCATGTTATCAATGCATGGACAATCGCCGCCAACTCAAGATCGTGAGTGGGGTAGTTCTTTTCGTTGGGCTTCAAATGACGAGAGGTATAGGCCACAACCCTCTTCTCTTGCATTAACACAGACCGAGACCTTGAAGAGAAGCATCACGTAAAACTTCAATGGCTTGGATTCATCAGAGGAGTTAAGACAGAGCTGTGACGAGTTTCTCTTTGAGGGTATTGAAAGCAACGCCACACTCGTGGAGACCGACATACTTCACATGCTTCAAGGAGGTTGGAAAGAGGCTTTGCAATCTTGGAGAAATTCTCAACGAATCTTCGCAATAGCTTGCAAGACCAAGAAAATCATGGAGCTGCTTGACATTCCGAGGAGGTTCCCAATTCACAACTGCGGACACCTTCTCGGGTTAACAATGATGCCCTTGGCGGAGATGATATGACCAAGGTAAAGCACTTCATCAAGCCAAAATTCACATTTGGAGAACTTCAGATAGAATTGATACTCTCGAGCTTGTCTAGCACCAATCGCAAATGTTTGGCATGATCCTTCTTATTCTTGGAGAAGACCAAAATATCATCAAGATAGACCAAGACGAATTCATTGGTGTAGGGGTTGAAGATGAAGTTCATCATCCGAGAGAATGTTGGAGGAGCATTGACAAGGCCGAAAGACATGACAGTATATTCATAAGAACCAAAGCTTGTTCTGAATGTTGTCTTGGGAATATCTTGTTCACGAATGCGAATCTGATGATAACCCATACGAAGGTCAAGCTTGGAGAACACTTTAGCACCTTTGAGTTGCTCGAAAAGCTCATTGATGTTGGGAAGTGGATACTTGTTCTTGATTGTCTTTTTATTCAATGGACGGTAATCGACGCAAAGTCGGTCCGTGCCATCCTTCTTATGGACAAAAAGAACACCACAATCCCAAGGAGATGAACTCGGTCTGATCAAACCCAGATGCTCTTGTTCATCGAGCTGCTTCTTCAATTCCTTCAGCTCATCAGGTCCAAGCTTGTATGGACGCTTGCAAACGGGTTCAGTGCCAGGCTCAAGATCGATAACGAACTCAACTGGCCGATGAGGAGGCATTCCCGAAGCTCTTCCGAAAGACATCTTGGTACTCACAAACGATCGAATCGAGAGATAGCATCCAATTCGCCCTTCTCATTGAGAGAAAACAACCAATGGTTTCATCACGAAGCGCATAGATGATCACATCATTAGAAGAGTGAGTCAATTGATTTCCCGGCAGCACAATCAAGCTGAGCTTTGTGCTGAGAAAGCCACCATCCCGAGAATAAGATCAATATCCGAGTCACCAAGGACAATTGGTTTAGCCGTAAATCTATAATCGCCCATCTTGATACCGACATTTGGAACCAACATGGTAGATCTCAAATGCTTAGCCGGAGAAATAACTTGCATAGCTTTAGGTAATGCCTCTGTGTCAAAATTGTGCTTCATGCAAAAGGATATGACATGAAAGAATGCGATGCACCAAGATCAAATAAGACTTTTGCAGAATATCATTAATCGGAAGATTACCCATTATCACATCAGAAGATTCCTCTGCTTGAGCTGCATTCATCATGTTCACCTTTGCAGACTTGGGATTATGCTTGACCACCGCATTGCTTGAAGATTTCACAGAGGAGGAGGCGGAAGGCACCTTTGGTTGAAGCACTTGTTCGCATAGTGACCTCTCTCACGACACTTGTTGCAAGTCACCTCGAGAGCGGACGGTGGTAAGGAGCACTTGACCTTGGAGCTTGAGAATTAGACTTGTTCGATAGCCTGGGTTGGGTGGGTGGGAAGATCCACGGCCACCTGAGTTCTTCTCGCGATAAGGCCGACGGAACGGAGGAGGAGGAAGGTAGAACTTCGCTGCTTAGCTGCCACTTGAGAGGAAGAAGAAGACTGAACTGCATCCCCGATTCTCTTCTTAGAAGCCTCACATTTGAGCTGGGCAGCTTCTTGCTTCAAATGCCATGTTGTAGAATTCATCATACTTTTCTCGCTCAAAAGCACAAGAGCTAATTGCAGATCTTCTCGAGACCACCTCTGAATTGATAGATCATACTCTTTTCATCGTGGACGCCTTGCTTAGCAAAGCGAGCGAAGTTTCGAACTGGATATTGTATTGATACACGACATGTTGCCTTGCTTGAGATTGCGGAACTCCTCACGCTTGCTCTCAACAACACTTCTCGAATGTGGTGAGCTCAAATCTCGTGAACTCATCCTGTAATGACATGACCTCCTCTCGAATCTTTGTATTGCTGGTACCACTCAAAGCAGCTTGGTCCTTGAGTTGAAATGATGCAAACTTGACAAAGTCCTCGTGTCCGACATTGCTACATTCAAAATGTTTGCAGATGTCCACAAGCCAATCGTCGGCGCCTGTGGCCTCGGCTACGTAAACCGAAAGACTTCGGCTGATTAGCGAGGAACTGACTGAGAGTAGCAAAGTGCGGATGGTTGTTGCCTTGACCTTGATTTCCTTGACTGCCTTGCCCTTGAGTACGCTCTTGCAAGAGCTGCAAAATCATCTGAGCATTGGCATTGGTGGCTGCCATGATAGCTTGCCAGGCCTCCGGAGGTGGAGGTGGAGGTGGAGGGTTCGACTGATTCCCATCATTTCATTCCGGATTCTAACGCGTTGGCGGAGCCATCCTGAAGAGGGTGACATCCGTTAGCACTTGATAGATAGATAGACAAGTAGAATCAACGGATAGAAATTTGCAACATATAGTCTTCACAATAAACATTCGAACAAGGATGAACGAATGAATTCCAAAAGCTAATCATCACACGTCCATTAATGTGAGAAGCCACTTGATTAAGGTTGATGAAAAAATAAACAAGGTACGATCGAACAAATAAGTGGTAAGGATTACCCAATCACGAACCAAATATCTGCGGGAAGAAATGCTAAGAGCTACTTGAATCCCACCTATAAACTCCCGAAACTTTCGGTTATGCAATCTGGTGTTGGGGATACAGGGACACAAAATATATCACCCAAACTAACAATACCTAGATCCAGCTGTATCCATCCTCAACACATAACCAAGAAACCTTCGAAATCGTGGTACCTCGACCTTCAAAAACATCCGTTATACAAGTCATGGCAATACTCCCGAGCTCGCCTCAAAGATCGGGTTATCGGGTTATCTCACCAACAACTGCACAAAAGAGATTTCGATGTCGGCAAAACTCGTATTCCGAACTGCAACGATAAAATTGTGACGACAACACCTCGGAGCTCAACTCCCGGACACCGCCACAACCCCTAAATGTCGAGGCACCAAGAACAATGTTCTCGCCACAAAACCATCGAACGATCCCAAGATACCCGCGTGATCCTAAAATTTTTTAGTGAAATTTGAGGAGAGGAGAGTCAAAACTTCTACGCCAGAGACCTCACCAGAGCGATTTAAGGACCGGGAGTAAAAAGAATCCTACTCCGATATATATAATCCTAAGACTCAAAACATTTTCCGTTCTAGACTCAACAACGCCAAAGAAACAATCAAGTAGGGGCTCCTAAGTCGGGAAGGCTCGATTACCAACTTGTAACGCCTCGATGCGGCTATATCTCCCACGTGTCGAAGCACGACTTAGAGGCATAACCGCATTGAAAGCAATGTCGCAAGTGAGGTAATCTTCACACAACCCATGTAATACATAAGGAAAGAGATACATAGTTGGCAAACAATACATAAATAAACATCCATCATTCAGATTACACTCAAGGTCCGAGTACGGAACCAAAATAAAAGAAGATACCCCAAATGCTACACAGATCCCCGATCGTCCCAACTGGGCTCCACTACGATCATCGTGAAAAGACACATAGTAACGACCACGCCTCGTCGAACTCCCACTTGAGCTCGGATGCGCCACCCTGACCGCATCGCCGGCACTGCAACTGTTTTGGTAGAATCTGTGAGTCACGGGACTCAGCAATCTCACACCCGCGAGATCAAGACTATTTAAGCTTATAGGAAGGACAGAGTTGTAAGGTGGAGCTGCAGCAAGTTTACTAGCATATATGGTGGCTACATTCGCAAAAGAGAGCGAGAAGAGAAGCAAGGCACGGACGTGAAGCTAGTAGCGATCAAGAAGTGATCCTGAACTACTTACGCCAAACATAACTCCAACATCGTGTTCACTTCCCGGACTCCACGAGAAGAGACCATCACGGTTACACACGCGTTGATGTGTATTTTAATTGAGGTCAACTTCGGTTTTCTACAACCGACATTAACAAATTCCCATCTGCCTCATAACCGCGGGCACGGCTTTGAAAGATAATACCTGCAGGGTGTCCCAACTTAGCCCATTATAAGCTCTCACGGTCAACGAAGGATATTCCTTCTACCGAAGACCCGATCAATCTCGAATCCCGGACTACAAGACATTTCGACAAAGAATAAAACAAGACCAGCAAAGCCACCCGACAGCCGACAAACCCGATAGGAGCTGCACATATCTCGTTCTCGTGGCACATCCGGATGAGACAAGCACGAGTAAAACCAAGCCTCGAAGTTTCCCGTGGTGGCCAAGCAGCGGCTCGGTTCGGGCCAACACTCAAGGAGCACTTGGTCCGGGGTTAAAATAAAGATGACCCTCGGCTCGCGAAACCCGGGGAAAAAGGCTTAGGTGGCAAATGGTAAAACCAATGTTGGGCCTTGCTGGACGAGTCTTATTCAAAGCGAACTGTCAAGGGGTCCCATAAATCACCCAACCGTAAGGAACACGAAATCAAGGAACATAACACCGTATGACGGAAACTAGGGTGGCAAAGAGGAACAAAACACTGCATAAGGCCGAGCCTTCCACCCTTTACCAAGTATATAGATGCATTAATTATAGCAGATATATTGTGATATCCCCAACAAGTAAACATGTTCCAACAAGGAACAACATCTCCATGTTCCAACAAGGAACAAACTTCATCTTCACCGCAACTAGCAACGCTATAAGAGGGCTGAGCAAAGCGGTAACATAGCCAATCAACGGTTTGCTAGGAAAGGATGGTTAGGGCTGACATGGCAATATGGGTGGCATGATAAGCAAGTGATAGGCATCGTAGCATAGGCATAGCAAAAGAGCGAGCATCTAGCATAGCAAAGATAGAAGTGATTTCGAGGGTATGGTCATCTTGCTCGCAATGTTCTCGAGTTGTCGAAAGCTTGATCCTCGTAAGCGTTCTCAACAGGTTCCTCGCTCACGCACTCGCCTCCGGCTCTACCCAAAGCAAGAACACAAACAAAGGAACCACAATAAATCACGGTGCAATGCACAAGCAACATGATGCAAAACATGACATGATATTCGAGATGTGATATGCAATGCGATGCGCGCTCCGAAGGAAAATGATGAACCAGGCATCAACTTGGCAAACCAAGTATGCCGCTTGAAAGATGAGATGATTTCGGTTGAAATCGATATAAAGATCACCGGAATCGGATGCACGGTTTGCAAATGACAAGCAAAACAAGAATGGCACAAATCTGCCATTCACAGCATGATGCCACTTAGCAAGCAACAAGAAATTAAGCTACTGCCCCCAAACGTACCAACAAAGTATATGGCAGTGATCTACTCAAGATGCTTGACAAAAGATGAACACTGAGCTACGGCTAATTCACAACATAACAGGTTCAAACAAGCATGGCAAAAGTGCAAAACATAACAGCTTCACAGACTTAGTGAAATTACTGAACATGGCAAAACAGCATCAGGTAGCAATGTTCAGAGCAAGAAAACAGCATGCTACAGGAACTTACAATAGCAAAACAAGGCATGGCATGAATCTACTCAAAGCATAGAACAAAAGTCCCTTACTGACCATAAGCCAAAAAGGATCAGAAAATATAGTAACACCCATGTCAAAATAGCAAGTTTCATAATGATTCAAGAACATGGCATGGCAAAAACAGATAACAAGTAGGCATGTTTAAGAGCTCAAAGCACTCACTACAGAGCCTTAAATGATAAACTAAGCATACATACATCAAGAAGACATGGCATAGAAGACATACATGGCAAGAACAACATCATAGCATACACGGATCAACCACAACAACCTTGGCAAAATTGAATAACATGTAAACAATCTACCAGGAAACATTTGCAGCAAAAGTAGAGCTCGATTGACTCAAGCTATGGCACTCCATAATTGCAAACAAAGGCATGGATGGATAGAGCATAACCATATGTTCAAAACATCCTTACTGAAGTATCTCAAAATATGCATAGATCTCTCGGTAGCATCAAGTTAACATGGCATCAAAATATCAGCTAAACAGGGCTGAAATCAGCAACATCAGGAAGCCTAGTTTGCATGCTTGTTCTAGTCACCACATAGATCACAAAAATACATGGCATACACCCCTAGAAAGATGGCATGGCATATTACAAAACACAGGTAGGACTCAAATTCATAGGGTGCACACATCAATCATAGAAAAAATAACAAAAGTGCATGTTCTGTTAAGAAACAGAAACTAACATCACATAGCCCTCTTCCAACAGCATTTCGGGCATCAATATGAGCTCAAATGAAAATTATGCAATGAGATGAAATGATCTACTCATCGAGACGAACATTCTGACATATTACACGCACGAAACGGGGCTACAGGTGCAAAGTTATGATGCGTTGAAAATGCCACAAATTAATCAACGGAATAAAAACTTAGACGAAAATTGGGGGGTGGGGGGAGAAAGTCAACCGCTCGAAGGGTCCGATCCAGATCCGATCGAGGGCGGTGGTGGCGCTGCTCGCTGGAGCCGGACGAGGCCGAGGAGGAGAGGAGGCGGGCCGCCGAGGAGGGCGCCGGGCGCCGGAGACGGGCGGCGCGACGCGGTGGCCGGCATGGTGGTGGTGGTGGCGCATGGTGGTGGCCGGAGTCGGGCGGTGGCGACCGCCGGGCGGGAGGGCCGGTGGCCGAGCGGGCGGCGAGGCCGGGCGACCGGCGACGGCGACGGCGGCGGAGGCGCGGAGGCGCGGGTTCGTTGTGAAGGCTGGGCGGCGGGCGGCTGGGGGCGCGGGTCTCGCCTGGGCTCCGGCAGGCCGCAAGGCTGGGCGCGCGAACTGGGGACCCGGTGACACGGTCGGCGCCGAGAGGTTGCGGGCGCGGCGGACGTTGTCCCGCGGCGGGTATTTTGTCCCGCGCGAGAGTGAGGAAGGCTAGGGTTTGGGAGGAAGAAGACCCGGATTTGGACGGGGAGGTGTTTAAATAGGCATAGAGGGAGCTAGGAGAGTCCAAATGAGGTGTAGTTTTCGCCCACACGATCGTGATCGAACGACGGAAAGCATGGAAGTGACTTAGATGGGTTATTGGACTATTTTGGAGGGGTGTTGGGATGCAACCTAAAAGAGGCCTTTGCGAGAGTGCGGTTAACCGTTGGAGTACCAAACGAGCTCCAAATGACCCAAAACTTGACCGGTGGTCTACCGGTGGTATACCAAGGCCACTTGACAAACCTCGGTCCATTCCGAGAAGGTTTAGTACCTGCTCACGGAAAAACGTAAAAGGAGATGCCGGGGAACATAGGAGTGCCGGATTGCAAAACGGACAACGGGAAAAATGCTCGGAATCTTGAGACGAACACGTATGCAAATGAGATGCACATGATGACATGATATGAAATGCATGACATGGACAAAATGCAAAATGAAGAAAAAACCCAACCACGGAGGGAATATCATATCACAATGCCGAAAATGGCAAGAGTTGGAGTTACAATTATGGAAAGTTACATCCGGGGTGTTACAATCGGTCTCACCGATAGGGATCTCGGTCTCACCGAGATGGGATTGTAATCTCTCTTTGTATGTCCATTATCAAAATCGGTCTCACCGAGTTTGAGCAATCGGTACTACCGAGATTACAATGCAAACTCTCTGTTTAACTTATTATCAAAATCGGTCCCACCGAGTTTGATAATCGGTCAAACCGAGTTTGCATGACCAACTCTCTGGAAAGCTTATTACCAAAATCGGTCCCACCGAGTTTGTGTAATCGGTCTTACCGAGATTACGTTATGCCCTAACCCTAACCGAATCGGTCCCACCGAGTTGCATTCCGTCCCATCGAAAACCCTAACGGTCACATTATTTGCTAAATCGGTCCGACCGAAGTTTAACGATTCGGTCCCACCGAGTTTGGTAGATTGTGTGTAACGGTTAGATTTTGTGTGGAGGCTATATATACCCTCCACCTCCTCTTCATTCGTGGAGAGAGCCATCGACTGAACCTACACTTCCAAAGATCCTATTTCGAGAGAGAACTACCTACTCATGTGTTGAGGCCAAGATATTCCATTCCTACCATATGAATCTTGATCTCTAGCCTTCCCTTGTTGCTTTCCACTCAATCCCTCTTTCCACCAGATCCAAATCCTATGAGAGAGAGTTGAGTGTTGGGGAGACTATCATTTGAAGCACAAGAGCAAGGAGTTCATCATCAACGCACCATTTGTTACTTCTTGGAGAGTGGTGTCTCCTAGATTGGCTAGGTGTCACTTGGGAGCCTCCGACAAGATTGTGGAGTTGAACCAAGGAGTTTGTAAGGGCAAGGAGATCGCTTACTGTGAAGATCTACCGCTAGTGAGGCAAGTCCTTTGTGGGCGACGGCCATGGTGGGATAGACAAGGTTGCTTATTCGTGGACCCTTCGTGGGTGGAGCCTCCGTGGACTCGCACAACCGCTACCCTTCGTGGGTTGAAGTCTCCATCAACGTGGATGTACGATAGCACCACCTATCGGAACCACGCTAAAAACATCCGTGTTCCAAATTGCGCTTGAATCCTCCAATCCTTCTCTTTACATTCTTGCAAGTTGCATGCTTTATTTGCCGCTGCTCATATACTCTTTGCATGCTTGCTTGCTATATGTTGTGAATGTTAAACTTGTGCCTAAACTCCACTCAAACTTTAAAGAAACTTAAAAACTGCAACTTTGGTACTTAGTGTCTAATCACCCCCCCTCTAGACACCTCTTATCAAGGTCCTACACCACGGAGCATCGGAGTTGGGCCAGAAGAGTCCCGAGGCAACCACAGGTAGAGGGCGCCTCTAGGCGCGCTCCCTGGGTTGTGGGTCCCTCGGGAACCCCCCTGACGTGAAACCGATACCAAAAATTCTTATAAATACAGAAACCTCCAGAAAGAAACTTAAATCTGGAGTTCCTCCGCCGTAAGCCTCTGTAGCCACGAAAAACCAATCGGGAACCCGTTCCGACACCCTGCCAGAGGGGAAAACCATCACCGGAGGCCATCTTCATCATCCTGACGGTCTCCATGACGAGGAGGGAGTAGTTCACCCCGGCGCCGAGGGTATGTACCAAGAGCTATCTGCTTCTCTCTCTCTCTCTCTCTCTCTCGTATTCTTAATTTGGCACGACCTTGATGTACTGCGAGCTTTGTTATTATAGTTGGAGCATATGGTGTTTCTCCCCCTCTACCTTCTTTTGATGAATTGAGTTTTACCTATGAGGTTTCACTATTATCGGATTGATTACTATTATGAATTTGAGAACACTTGATGTATGTATTGTGTGGGATACCCGTGGTGACAATGGGGTGTTCTATTGATTCACTTGATGTATGTTTTGGCTCTCAACTCACGGATTCCCGAGGTGACATTTGGGGTAATCTATGCATAGGGGTTGATGCACATTTTCATCCTTGTTTCTCCGGTAGAAATCTTGGGGCACTCTTTGAGGTTCTTTATGTTGGATTAAATATTATGAATCTGAAGTTGTTTGATGCACATCGTATAATTGACCCACAGATACTTGTGGTGACATTGGAGTATCTAGGTGACATTAGGGTTGATTGATGTGTGCCATATGGTGTTATTTTACTACGAACTCTAAGGTTGTTTGTGACACTTATAGGAATAGCCCAATGGATTGATCGGAAATAATAACTTCGAGGTGGTTTCTTACCCTACAAGCAATTTCATGTTATGTTCTCCATGATAGGAACTTTGGAGTGACTTTTGTCACACGTTGAGGGATTGCCATATGATTTAATTGTGTTATCATTGTTGAGAGAACTTGCACTAGTGAAAGTATGAACCCTAGGCCTTGTTTCCAAGCAATCTGTGAGCCACGAGGACTCAGCAATCCCATTACCATGGGTATCAAGACTAACAAAGCTTAATGGGTATGGAATGGATAACTGGTGAGGTGATGTATACTACACAACCTTCTTCTTGTAGACTCGTGTCGGGCCTCCAAGCGCAGAGTTCTGTAGGACAGTAGCAATTTTCCCTCAAGTGCATGACCTAAGATTTATCAATCCATCGGAGGCATAGGATGAAGATGGTCTCTCTCAAACAACCCTGCAACCAAATAACAAAGAGTCTCTTGTGTCCCCCACACACCCAATACAGTGGTATTCGGCGAAGAGATGGTGATACAAGTGTAATATGGATAGTATATATAGGTTTTCGTAATATGAAAATATAAAAACAGCAAGGTAACTAGTAACAAAAGTGAGCAAAACAGTATTACAATACTTGAAAACAAGGCCTAGGGTTCATACTTTCACTAGTGCAAAGTCTCTCAACAATGATAACATATTTGGATCACATAACAACCCCTCAACATGCAACAAAGAGTCACTCCAAAGTTTCTATCGGAACATAGGACGGAAACATGCATCAACCCGTATGCATAGATTACCCCAATGTCACCTGGGAATTCGCGAGTTGAGTGTCAAAACATACATCAAGTGAATCAATAGAACATCCCATTATCACCCCAGATATCCCATCGCAAGACATACATCAAGTGTTCTCAAATCCAATACTCAATCCAACATAACGAAACCTCAAAGAGCAAGACTCAATTCGTCACAAGAAGGTAGAGAGTGAAGAACACCATAAGATCCAAATATATTAATGCTACCTCTTGAGCATGCGTTGGTTTTCCCTTGAAGAGGAAAGGGTAATGGAACAAAGTAGCGTAAGTATTTCCCTCAGTTTTTGAGAACCAAGGTATCAATCCAGTAGGAGACAACACACAAGTCACCTAGTACCTGCACAAATAATCAAGAACCTTGCAACCAA